>RXON01002450.1:0-88074 GCA_009667805.1 Leptobrachium leishanense
TGTATAAGGAGCCCCCTCCTCCTCCTCCTGTGTATAAGAGCCCCCCCTCCTCCTGTGTATAAGGAGCCCCCCCTCCTCCTCCTGTGTATAAGGAGCCCCCCCTCCTCCTCCTGTGTATAAGGAGCCCCCCCCCTCCTCCTGTGTAAAAGGAGCCCCCCCCCCTCCTCCTGTGTATAAGGAGCCCCCCCTCCTCCTGTGTATAAGGAGCCCCCCTCCTCCTGTGTGTAAAAAGGAGCCCCCCCTCCTACTCCTCCTCCTGTGTATAAGGAGCCCCCCCTCCTCCTGTGTATAAGGAGCCCCCCCTCCTCCTCCTGTGTATAAGGAGCCCCCCCTCCTCCTCCTGTGTATAAGGAGCCCCCCTCCTCCTCCTCCTGTGTATAAGGAGCCCCCCTCCTCCTCCTCCTGTGTATAAGGAGCCCCCCTCCTCCTCCTCCTGTGTATAAGAGAGCCCCCTCCTCCTCCTGTGTATAAGGAGCCCCCCCTCCTCCTCCCTGTGTATAAGGAGCCCCCCCTCCTCCTGTGTATAAGGAGCCCCCCTCCTCCTCCTGTGTATAAGGAGCCCCCCCTCCTCCTGTGTATAAGGAGCCCCCCTCCTCCTCCGTGTATAAGGAGCCCCCCCTCCTCCTGTGTATAAGGAGCCCCCTCCTCCTGTGTATAAGGAGCCCCCCCTCTCCTGTGTATAAGGAGCCCCCCCTCCTCCTCTGTGTATAAGGAGCCCCCCTCCTCTCCTCTGTGTATAAGGAGCCCCCCTCCTCCTCCTGTGTATAAGGAGCCCCCCTCCTCCTGTGTATAAGGAGCCCCCCCTCCTCCTGTGTATAAGGAGCCCCCCTCCTCCTCCTGTGTATAAGGAGCCCCCCTCCTCCTGTGTATAAGGAGCCCCCCTCCTCCTGTGTGTAAGGAGCCCCCCTCCTCCCTGTGTATAAGGAGCCCCCCTCCTCCTGTGTATAAGGAGCCCCCCTCCTCCTGTGTATAAGGAGCCCCCCTCCTCCTGTGTATAAGGAGCCCCCCTCCTCCCTCCTCCTGTGTATAAGGAGACCCCCTCCTCCTCTGTGTATAAGGAGCCCCCCTCCTCCTCCTGT
Organism: Leptobrachium leishanense; assembly: GCA_009667805.1. Classification (NCBI taxonomy): domain Eukaryota; kingdom Metazoa; phylum Chordata; class Amphibia; order Anura; family Megophryidae; genus Leptobrachium; species Leptobrachium leishanense. The sequence continues at coordinate 1,080 of RXON01002450.1, forward strand.
GTATAAGGAGCCCCCCTCCTCCCGGTATGGGGCGTGTCTTACCGCCGCTGATCTCCTCGGTGTCTCCGCACATCAGGCAGCTCAGGAGCAGCAGAGCAGCGCGGGCTCCCAGGGGCCACATCGCACCGAGTGGACCCGCGTCCACAGCCCTCACCACGTGACCCAACAGAAGCGCACCACGTGACAACATTGAACGCATCACGTGAGAACACAGAACCGCACCACGTGATCTCAATGCAGCAGAAGACAGAGACACACCCCCCAATAATACACAGGTACACAACCCTAATACACAGGTACACAACCCTAATACACAGGCACACAACTCTAATACACAGGTACACAACCCTAATACACAGGTACACAACTCTAATACACAGGTACACAACCCTAATACACAGGTACACAACTCTAATACACAGGCACACAACTCTAATACACAGGCACACAACTCTAATACACAGGTACACAACCCTAATACACAGGCACACAACTCTAATACACAGGTACACAACCCTAATACACAGGTACACAACTCTAATACACAGGTACACAACTCTAATACACAGGCACACAACTCTAATACACAGGTACACAACCCTAATACACAGGTACACAACCCTAATACACAGGTACACAACTCTAATACACAGGTACACAACCCTAATACACAGGCACACAACTCTAATACACAGGCACACAACCCTAATACACAGGTACACAACTCTAATACACAGGTACACAACTCTAATACACAGGTACACAACCCTAATACACAGGTACACAACTCTAATACACAGGCACACAACTCTAATACACAGGTACACAACCCTAATACACAGGTACACAACTCTAATACACAGGTACACAACTCTAATACACAGGCACACAACTCTAATACACAGGTACACAACCCTAATACACAGGTACACAACCCTAATAACACAGGTACAAAACTCTAATACACAGGCACACAACTCTAATACACAGGTACACAACCCTAATACACAGGTACACAACTCTAATACACAGGTACACAACCCTAATACACAGGTACACAACTCTTAATACACAGGCACAACAATCTAACTAATACACAGGTACACAACCCTAATACACAGGTACACAACTCTAATACACAGGTACACAACCCTAATACACAGGAACACAACTCTAATACACAGGTACACAACTCTAATACACAGGTACACAACCCTAATACACAGGAACACAACTCTAATACACAGGTACACAACTCTAATACACAGGTACACAACCCTAATACACAGGTACACAACTCTAATACACAGGCACACAACTCTAATACACAGGTACACAACCCTAATACACAGGTACACAACTCTAATACACAGGTACACAACCCTAATACACAGGAACACAACTCTAATACACAGGTACACAACCCTAATACACAGGAACACAACTCTAATACACAGTACACAACTCCTAAATACACAGGTACACATACCCTAAACACAGAACACAACTCAATACACAACAACTCTAATACACACAGTACACAACCCTAATACACAGGGCACAACAACCTAATACACAGGTCACACACAACCCTAAACACAGGTACACAAAACTACACAGCACATACAACCAATACAGCACAAATACAATACACTCACACAACCTAATACACAGGTACACAACTCTAATACACAGGTACACAACCCTAATACACAGGTAACACATCTAATACACAGGTACACAACTCTAATACACAGGTACACAACCCTAATACACAGGCACACAACCCTAATACACAGGTACACAACCCTAATACACAGGTACACAACTCTAATCCACAGGTACACAACCCTAATACACAGGTACACAACTCTAATACACAGGTACACAACCCTAATACACAGGTACACAACTCTAATACACAGGCACACAACCCTAATACACAGGTACACAACCCTAATACACAGGTACCCACTGCGTTATTGTAAAATATCCTTGTAATATGTAATATTATTAGTTATACATAACCCTAATACACAGGCACACAAGCCTGACACACTAATACACAGGTAAAGTGATGTGACTGCTGGACATAAAGTGATGTGGCTGCTGGATATAAAGTGATGTGACTGCTGGATATAAAGTGATGTGGCTGCTGGACATAAAGTGATGTGGCTGCTGGATATAAAGTGATGTGGCTGCTGGACATAAAGTGATGTGACTGCTGGACATAAAGTGATGTGACTGCTGGACATAAAGTGATGTGGCTGCTGGACATAAAGTGATGTGGCTGCTGGACATAAAGTGATGTGGCTGCTGGATATAAAGTGATGTGGCTGCTGGACATAAAGTGATGTGGCTGCAGGATATAAAGTGATGTGGCTGCAGGATATAAAGTGATGTGACTGCAGGATATAAAGTGATGTGGCTGCAGGATATAAAGTGATGTGGCTGCAGGATATAAAGTGATGTGGCTGCAGGACATAAAGTGATGTGGCTGCTGGACATAAAGTGATGTGGCTGCTGGATATAAAGTGATGTGGCTGCAGGACATAAAGTGATGTGGCTGCTGGACATAAAGTGATGTGGCTGCAGGATATAAAGTGATGTGGCTGCTGGACATAAAGTGATGTGGCTGCTGGACATAAAGTGATGTGGCTGCAGGATATAAAGTGATGTGGCTGCAGGACATAAAGTGATGTGGCTGCTGGACATAAAGTAATGTGGCTGCTGGACATAAAGTGATGTTGAAGTGGAAATAGGCTGGAAGACGGCCGCCATTGTACACAGGCGGCCATCTTGTTCAGAATATTGGTTCACTTGTATATAACTAGACAGGTTTGTAGCTGAAACTAGAATGAGGTATACGTAGAAATTTAGGAATGCGTTTAGATTAGCAGAAAAGCAATTAAAGCTTGATGAAAGATCTCTGCTGTTCCTGGCACGGAGGAGAAAAGCGAAGTAGATCCTCCAAGGTCGTTGGGGCCCGCAGAAAGACAAAGGAGTAGAGATCAGGCCAGGTGCCATCTGTAACAAGTGATTGTAGGCGCAAGGAGGAGGGAGCAGCCCGGAACAGTAAGAGCAATTAATTTTGATTTACTGAAACTAACACAAAGTTTGCCAATTACACAGCCAATTAATGAAATGTCTTTGTATTAGCCAAAGGGAGGTATTAACCCACGTGGTGGAATAAAGTGTCATTGGAGGTGGGCTAACTGGGATGTACCTAATTACGTATTTTTGGGTATAAGATCCCTTGCACGGGTGAAAGGGGGGCTCACTCTTTGCGATTCAATCTGTGTGGGCACTTGTGTGACGACACACAATAAAGTTTGCCTTTCCTGAAGAGACTCGTGTTCTGACAATCCTTACTTGTGCCCGGTCCGGCGCCGTCTTGAAAGTGAATCTGTTTTTGTCCGCCTACATTTTTGGGGGCATCGTGAGCCGGGATACGGGCCCTTCCGGGCACACAGAAACGGGCTGCTGTGAACACAGTGCAGTGCTTGACTGCAGCGGGTGCGAGAATCCCGATGGTTGGGCGTCCGTTGAAGGAGCTGACATCTGCAGGCGCCAAGCAGGATTTCCTGTTCAGTGGACCTCGTCTCGTCCCAAACGGACCCCTAACCCGGGACAACACCGAGTCTGAGAGGAGAAAGCAGCAAGCAGCGCCGGCGATAGGTAACGTGTTCTTCTATGTTTTGTATGTCTAAAGGAGATACCGGTATCTAAGGGAAACGTCCAACTGAGATAGACGGATAAGAGGATGCGATGGCCACCATCCTATTGGCATATCTAGCCCGCCGCTGATAGCACTGACATTGAAGGGCCAGAGTGGCTAGCGGGTGTCTGGATTCGGGGGAATGAATGCCAATCAAAGGGTAGTTCTGTAAGTGAGGGAGAAGGTAACACACGTGGAGTTGCATAAGTCAGTAGTCAGTGTTTGTAAATAGAGCTTCACCACGTGGGTAAAAGGGAAAGGAGGAGGGATTTTCTGTGACTGGGCTGAGAGCCTGAGTCAGTGCTAGTGTGCACGTCGTGTAGTGAAAAGGGCTTATAGTGGAGCCAGCGGTAGCTGCAGAGATAGTGGTGCTGAGTGGGTAGATTATCCATAAAGCAGATTGGAATTGCAGATGGAAGTAGAGATATAGAACGGGGTGCACATAGTCACACGCAGTCAAGAGTTAGAGTTCAAATTACGGGGTATAAGGAGCCACAGAGGAGGGACTGAGTAGTACCCTTGGCTAGTAGAAAGAGTTGAAGTGCCTATGTTCTGTTGTTCTGTTATGTGATGAAAGCATCTGATACGGTATGTGTTGTGAATGAATTGACTCGAGTGCTGTGAGTGAACGTGCGCCTACTCGCTCCGCGAGGAAGCAAATACGAGATTTGACCCCGAACGTACGGTTCCGGCTCAGGCGACTGCAGACGGCTACTGAAGGGGGAAGCGCCTGTAGATACGAAGGAATTGTTGACTGAAGTATCAGACTGTAGATTTTAACTGTTGTTGAAATAATATATCTGTATTGCAAAGAGTACTGTTTTCAAGAGTAATAATGGGTAACGGGTTATCTAAGCCCAAGAAGGTGAAGGAGGGTGAGACGCCCCTAGAATATATGGTGCGAAATTTCGAAGCATTATATAAAACTCATGACTATGGTGTAGAATTAAAAAAAGAGAAGTTAAAAGTAATGTGTACAGTTGTGTGGCCGTTATTAGTCCCAGGATGGCCAGAGCAGGGGTCAATGGACCCGGAGTTGGTACAGAAGGTACATTCCCAGGTCACAGAGCAGTACGGACATCCTGAACAGTACCCGTATATAGATATATGGAGATATTGTATTAAAAACAAGAGTCATTTTATAATGATAGCGGGGAGAAATAAGAAACAGGACCCCCAAAATAATAGAGAGAGAGAGGTGTTAGTGGAACAACCGGAAGAGAGTGATGTTTTGCCCCCGTCCTATCCATCATGTTATGGGGCAGCCAGAGAAGCTTTGAATGCCGCGGTTGCGCGGGCGGAGAGGGGGGAGCGGACAGCTGCTGTGTCTCGGTCAGCTCCCTCCGCTCCGTCCTGTGTGACTGAGGAAGAAGAGCAGGGCGCCACGAATGGAGGAGATAGAGAGGCTCCACCAGAAAAGATTGAGATGCCCGATGGGAGCATATATAAATTAATATTTTACGGAGTGAGATGATTGCGGTGCTGTATGGCTTGTGTGTGTGATTCGGACTGATTTTGTCCGATTGTGTTTATAATTGATCTATTAAACTAAAGTAGGAATGGCTGAGAGGTAGTGAGAGTCTCCGTACTGGTCTCTTCCCTCCCTCCTTTCTGACACACTGTCTGCACGGAGGGGGGGAGGAGGGGGAGGGAGTCAGTTGTTTTTTTTTTCTCTCTGATAGCTGGAAAGAATAACCCTTTGTGTATCTGTGCAGCGAATTCAAAGTAAAAAGGAAAAAAAAAAAAAAAAGAATTACTATATTTAGCTAATTTTAATGTGTGTTACAATGGAATATTTGTTTGAAGTCTGTTGAGTGCAAGATATATGTTTATATTTTGTGTTGATATTATTCCAAAAGTTTTAGTTTTGTTCAGAGCTAGAATTAAAAAAAAAAAAAAAAAAAGGAGGTCCTGGTTTTTATATTGTTACACACAAACAATAATAAGTACGTAATAATATACAATATTGTCTATCAAAATATACAATTTATTAACAAATTAAATTGAAATATATGAAACGGTTAGAAAATTAATATTAAAAGAAAACATTCGAGAAATAATTAAAGTAGTTTTTCTTTACTGTTTCTAAAAGGTATGTTTTTGTTTAATTTTTGATGGAATAGTTATTTTATTGTTATGAGATGTTAGGAGTGGTCTTATGACAATGGAATAATTTATTTTTTTTCAGATGTGGTATTAAGAGTCTGTTTTGGGCTACGGGAAAAGATCTCTGAAAATATTGTTTATACAATGTGTATATGTATATGCCCGAATGTCCCATCCGGCTCCGGGGGCGGGATATCTTTTGCAAATTGCAAGCCCAAATTATGTTTTTTCCCGGGGGTCACGCTCAATTAGACCTGCCGGAGGATAGCAGTTTTGCTCGGCAGCATAATCCAGCCAGTCCGCACAATCCACAATCTGTGAAAATCGCAGTAGTTATGTCAAAGGAGGAAGAATGGCGCACGGCACCTACTCTGTCTGCCACGCCGGATCCGCACGCACTACTCCTTGGAATTCCTGAGGTGGGGGCGGAGGAAAACCCGCCCAGATGAGTTGAATCACAGCCCGGCGCAACACCGGTGGCTCTAAGACAATATTATATCCCACAGAAAGCCAAGCAGAATATACAGATATATTTACAGAGATTTAAAGATCACAGCAAGCCTTTCCAGCTGTTCGTACATGAACATAATCAAACAGCAACAGGAGTATTGGTTCAGACTTTTGGCTCATGACTGAGGCCTGTGGCCTACCTCTCCAAGCAACTCGACCCTGTGGCCTGCGGCCTACCCCCATGCCTGAAAGCAGTGGCTGCCACTGCAATGCTGATAGCAGAAGCAGACCAGCTGACCCTTGGACAGGTTCTTTATGTCAAGGTGCCCCACGCTGTCAAGGCTCTGCTGGATGTCAAAGGAGGTTACTGGTTCAGCAACAGCCGGATGACGAAGTACCAAGCCATGATGTGTGAAAATCCACGGGTTCATTTGGACCTCATCGCTACCTTAAACCCTGCTACTTTACTGCCTGACTGTGAAGAGGATCCAGATCATGAATGCCTCCAAGTCATGGAAGAAGTGTTCAGTAGCAGGCCAGATTTGAAAGACGTACCCCTAGACAAATACGACCTACAGCTATTCACTGATGGTAGCAGCTATATGGATGATGGGATGAAAGTCTCCGGCTATGCAGTAGTCTCAACAGAAGAAGTCATCGAAGCAAAGCCACTGCCAGGCCATACATCTGCACAATTGGCTGAAATAACAGCTTTAACCAGAGCCCTTGAAATTTCTGAAGGAAAAAAAGTAAATATCTATACAGATTCCAAGTACGCTTTCATGACAGTCCATGCACATGGTGCACTCTATAAAGAAAGAGGCCTACTCACGTCTTCAGGAACACAAATTAAATATGCGGCTGAAATCGCGGCCCTCCTGGAAGCAGTGTGGAAACCAAGTGCTGTCAGCATCATGCACTGTCGTGGCCACCAAAAAGGCCGTGATGAAATTCCAAAAGGTAACAGACGCGCAGACCAAGCCGCAAAAGCAGCTGCAAAACCACCACCGCCAGCAGAAGACCAAGCTAAAGTATTGATCTGCAAGCAAGAACCGCAATCCTCTATGCCAAATTACGAGTTCTACATGAATTTGAGAAAGTTTGAACCCCACGGCAAGTTCATTGCAATAATATTGCACAAATGGCAAGATGATTATGAACTATTAGAACTCAATTATGATTATATTCAATGGCTTTTCCCAACTCGGACACAAGGCCGAAATTTCTACTCTACTTCTCTAAATCCGCAGGAGACACGCCTAATGGTTAACACCTCAGAAGTTCAGCAAAGACTGCGCAGAGTCTACAAGATGATGCTGAAATTCTTCGGCGTAAAAATAGTGGGGGAGGAGGAAGACAAAGAAATAACCGAAGTTGAATGAGCAGAAAATTTCGCGTCACGTTTTGAAAATTTGACAATCAATCCTCATAATAATCTACGGATCACACGAATACTGCACAGTCTGGGAGAATTGGGAGCAGAAGAATATCAAGTCCCACTGGTGAGGTTCTTCCTCAAGGAGATCCTTATCAAGAACAGACTGCCAAGAATGAAGAAAAGTGCAATGAACTTTTTCATACCAGCAGTAAGAGATTCACAAGACAGACAAGATTTGTTATTTTTCGCATGGCGATACTATTTCCCAAAAGTATCCAGAACTGTTTGCAACAACTTGCCCGGCTACTGGGCATCACCTGGAAGCTACATACCGCCTACAGGCCCCAAGTTCGGGAAAAGTTGAAAGAATGAACCGTACCCTAAAGACTTTGATGTCCAAACTGTGTCAAGAGACGTTATTGAGCTGGTTGGACTTGCTGCCGATAGTCCTTTTGCACATTAGGTGCAGACCAACCCCCCAATTGAAGCTAAGTCCGTACGAACTTATGTTTGGACGGCCAACCCCTCTAATTAATGGACTAAGGGGGGACCTTCGGGCATTGGGAGAAACTAAACTAAATGATCAGGTAGTAATGCTGGGTAAATCAATGCAGAAATTAAATATTTGGGTGGGGGATAATATACCGCATTTTCTGTATCCTTCACTGCATAAGTATTGTCCGGGTGACTCAGTATGGGTAAAAGAGTGGAAAAATGATCCACTAGGTCCAAAATAGAGAGGTCCTTATCTTGTCCTGTTATCAACCCCCACAGCAGTAAAGGTTGCCGAGGTGGTCCAGTGGATACATCACTCCAGAGTGAAAGCAGCTGCAGCCAGTCCTGAACCAGCATGGAAGGTCGTTACCAACGAGACCAACCCGCTGAGGCTGAAGCTGACAAAGACCACAGCCATGAGCACCTAAATGATCCTAACCCAGATAATACAAAGGATCAACAAGTGGGTGTTTTGATGGGCACAGGTCCTGACCACCCGCCAACGGGGGATACCCACAGGGTGCTTTTTAGGGGCCCGGCCCCCACCCTTGATTATCTAGAAATGTTTTTTACTTTTGAAATTCCGGTGGGGAGGGATTGGGTTTATGTGAGTGTGAAAAGAATTGCCCAAGGAATTCTGACATTCGGGGCATTTGTGGTGCTGATTTTATATTTTGCTAATTTGATTTATGGACTCTCGCGTGGAGCAGGCTCTAATTGTACGGGCAATGTGGGGAAAGTGGATATTTCCCATATCTGGAATGGTACGCACCCGGTGGTGGAGAACCGTACCATGTGGAGACAAAAACGAGAGGCGCTATCTGGAACCAACCCAAGAGGACACTTACTTGTGCAATTCAAATATGACTATGCTAAAAAGTCTGGGCAAACCGCATGCTGGGTGTGTAGTAGACTGCACCCAAAGACAATTCATATACCATTTGCCTCTGTTCCAATGAATTTGAGTATGTTTGTATCAGGGAATGTCACAATACATGCTGTCGATGCACCAAGGGAAAAGACAGAATCAGTCAGTCCCGGGTACCCCATAATAGGACCAGTGTATCCACCAGAATGGTGTTTTCAACTAGGACCAGATAAAGAAATAAATAACGAGGGTGGGTTATGTAACTCAAGTCAGTTCAACTGGACATCATACATTTACATATTCAAAACAGGACAAAAGGCGAATTATTTATACATACGATGCAGGCAATTCACTAGAGACCAAGAGGCGGTGATTGGGAATGTGACCAATGGGAGGCAGGGTGCAGTGGATATGATGAGACGGCTGAGACACCTTGCGATAGAGATATCAAAGGGAACACTACATTCATCACCATTTATAGTGAAAGGAGGGTACCAGGTGTGCTGTGAAAGGGTGTGTTACACATGGGTACCACCAACAATAACGGGAATGTGTTATTTGGCTAAGCTGGTCCCAATCCAGAGACTAAGGGGAGAAGACACAAACACAGACACAGAACTACACCCTAGGTACCCACTGGTGTTTGAAAGACCAAAGAGAGAGTTGTTCGCGAAGATGGATCGAATATGGACATGGTTGCCAGCATGGACTGGATGGGGAGGAGAGATGATGAGAAGATTGAATAGCTATGTCAATTTGATGGATGAGATTCTGAATAGAACCAGTATGGATATCCAGCTGCTGAATCTGGAAATGCGTGAGTTACGAAAGGTGCAGATGATACATGATATGGCGCTTGAGCAGATCAGTGCGGCCTTGAATGGATTGTGTGAAATGACAATGCACTATGAATGTTGCACCTTCATCAGAAACACTACACATGAAGTCCCAGATTATTACCAGGTAATTCAAGATCACCAAGAGAAGGTAGCACAGTTGCAGGGTATAGCCAGGAGGATTGCTGCCGAAGGCTGGAATCCGCTCCGTGGGTTTGGAGCAATGGGAGAATGGTTTGGTTCCATCTTGAGATTTATCTCACGGATTGGATCCATGATACTCATGATAGTGGTGATCTTGATCATAGGGATACTGATATACCGCATAGGGCTATGTTTATGGCCACTGTGCAAAACAGCACTGACACCTACACAAACACAGAAGATACCACTTATAATCCCACAGGGTATGTTCCCAGTGAAAGAACCCCCCCAGTAGCCAGAGTTTCAGAATAGTGGAGTGTAATGGCTACAAGTGCCAGGAAAAGATCCTGACACTTGAGCCAAGGGGGGAATGAAGTGGAAATAGGCTGGAAGACGGCCGCCATTGTACACAGGCGGCCATCTTGTTCAGAATATTGGTTCACTTGTATATAACTAGACAGGTTTGTAGCTGAAACTAGAATGAGGTATACGTAGAAATTTAGGAATGCGTTTAGATTAGCAGAAAAGCAATTAAAGCTTGATGAAAGATCTCTGCTGTTCCTGGCACGGAGGAGAAAAGCGAAGTAGATCCTCCAAGGTCGTTGGGGCCCGCAGAAAGACAAAGGAGTAGAGATCAGGCCAGGTGCCATCTGTAACAAGTGATTGTAGGCGCAAGGGAGGAGGGCGCAGCCCGGAACAGTAAGAGCAATTAATTTTGATTTACTGAAACTAACACAAAGTTTGCCAATTTACAGCCAATTAATGAAATGTCTTTGTATTAGCCAAAGGGAGGTATTAACCCACGTGGGGTGGAATAAAGTGTCATTGGGAGGTGGGCTAACTGGGATGTACCTAATTACGTATTTTTGGGTATAAGATCCCTTGCACGGGTGAAAGGGGGGGCTCACTCTTTGCGATTCAATCCTGTGTGGGCACTTGTGTGACGACACAATAAAGTTTGCCTTTCCTGAAGAGACTCGTGTTCTGACAATCCTTACTTGTGCCCGGTCCGGCGCCGTCTTGAAAGTGAATCTGTTTTTGTCCGCCTACAATGTGGCTGCTGGACATAAAGTGATGTGGCTGCAGGACATAAAGTGATGTGACTACTGGACATAAAGTGATGTGACTGCAGGACATAAAGTGATGTTGTAACCGGAGTCAGACAGGTTCACTTTCAGAACGGCGCCGGACCAGACACAAGCAAGGATTGTCCAAACACGAGTCTCTTCAGGAAAGGCAAATGTTTATTGTGTCGTCACACAAGTGCTCACACAGGATTGAATCGCAAAGAGTGAGCCCCTTCTCCCCCCCGTGCAAGGGATCTTATACCCAAAAATACGTAATTAGGTACATCCCAATTAGCCCACCTCCCGATGACACTTTATTCCACCCCACGTGGGTTAATACCTCCCATCATTAGCCCAAACACAAAGGACATTCCACATATAACTATAAATTGATACACTTCATGTTAGTTTGACAGTCTGTGATTTGTTGTGCTGTCTTTCTCAGGGCAGTACCTCCCTCCCTATCGGCTATGTTTATTCAGATAGCCTGGGGCCTGGTCTGTTCTCTATGTTTTCTTTGTTCCTCTGCACATCTCAGTGACCTTGCCTCATTCATAAATCTTCCTGTCTCTCCGTGCCAAGAGCCGGCCGGATTCTGTCTGGTTTTATTGCTAGCTTTCTAATCTGCCACGCATTCTTGGAATTCTATATAAGCTCTACTTTGCACATCTAATAAAAATCTATTCTATTTACTGGTGAACCAATATTCTGCACAAGATGGCTGCCTGGCTCATAGTAACAACCATCCTTCAGCCTGATTCTCCTTCATTCCCCCCTTGGCTCAAGTGTCAGGATCTCTTTCCTGGCACTTGTAGCCATTACACTCCACTATTCTGAAACTCTGCATACTGGGGGGGCTCTCCGTTCACTGGGAACATTCCCTGTGGAATTATCAGTGGTATCTTCTGTGTTTGTGTGGGTGTCAGTGCTGTCTTGCACAGTGGCCATATGCATAGCCCTATGCGGTATATCAGTATCCCTATGATCAAGATCACCACTATCATGAGTATCATGGATCAAATCTGTGAGATGAATCTCAAGATGGAACCAAACCATTCTCCCATTGCTCCAAACCCACGGAGCGGATTCCAGCCTTCGGCAGCAATCCTCCTGGCTGTGCCCTGCAACTGTGCTACCTTCTCTTGGTGATCTTGAATTACCTGGTAATAATCTGGGACTTCATGTGTAGTGTTTCTGATGAAGGTGCAACATTCATAGTGCATTGTCATCTCACACAATCCATTCAAAGCCGCACTGATCTGCTCAAGCGCCATATCATGTATCATCTGCACCTTTCGTAACTCACGCATTTCCAGATTCAGCAGCTGGATATCCATACTGGTCCTATTCAGAATCTCGTCCATCAGATTGACATAGCTATTCAATCTCCTCATCATCTCTCCTCCCCATCCAGTCCATGCTGGCAACCATGTCCATATTCGATCCATCTTTGCAAACAATTCTCTCTTCGGTCTTTCAAACACCAGTGGGTACCTAGGGTGCAGTTCCGTGTCTGTGTTTGTGTCTTGAATATATAAATGTATGATGTCCAGTTGAACTGACTTGAGTTACATAACCCACCCTCGTTATTTGTTTCTTTATCTGGTCCTAGTTGAAAACACCATTCTGGTGGATACACTGGTCCTATTATGGGGTACCCGGGACTGACTGATTCTGTCTTTTCCCTTGGTGCGTCGACAGTATGTATTGTGACATTCCCTGATACAAACATACTCAAATTCATTGGAACAGAGGCAAATGGTATATGAATTGTCTCTGGGTGCAGTCTACTACACACCCAGCATGCGGTTTGCCCAGACTTTTTAGCATAGTCATATTTGAATTGCACAAGTAAATGTCCTCTTGGCAATATCTCGGATGATACTTCTCGTTTTTTCTCCACATGGTACGGTTCTCCATCACCGGGTGCGTACCATTCCAGATATGGGAAATATCCACTTCCCCAGCGGTGCTTGTACAATTGGGGCATGCTCCACGTGAGAGTCCATAAATCAGATTAGCAAGATATAAAATCAGCACCACAAATGCCCCGAATGTCAGAATTCCTTGGGCGATTCTTTTCACAGTCACATAAACCCAATCCCTCCCCACCGGAATTTCAAAAGTAAAGAACATTTCTGGATAATCAAGGGTGGGGGCTGGGCCCCTAAAAAGCACCCTGTGGTTATCCCCCGTTGGCGGGTGGTCAGGGCCTGTGCCCATCAAAACACCCACTTGTTGATCCTCTGAATCATCGGGGTTAGAATCATTTAGGTGCTCATTGCTGTGGTTTTTGTCAGCTTCAGCCTCAGCGGGTTGGTCTCGTTGGTAACGACCTTCCATGCTGGCTCAGGACTGGCTGCAGCTGCTTTTACTCTGGAGTGATGTATCCACGGGACCACCTCGGCAACTTTTACTGCTGTAGGGGTTGATAACAGGACAAGATAAGGACCTCTCCATTTTGGACCCAGTGGATCATTTTTCCACTCTTTTACCCATACTGAGTCACCCGGACAATACTTATGCAGTGAAGGATACAGAAAATGCGGTATATTATCCCCCACCCAAGTATTTAATTTCTGCATTGATTTACCCAGCATTACTACCTGATCATTTAGTTTAGTTTCTCCCAATGCCCGAAGGTCCCCCCTTAGTCCATTAATTAGAGGGGTTGGCCGTCCAAACATAAGTTCGTACGGACTTAGCTTCAATTGGGGGGTTGGTCTGCACCTAATGTGCAAAAGGACTATCGGCAGCAAGTCCAACCAGCCTAGTGACGTCTCTTGGCACAGTTTGGACATCAAAGTCTTTAGAGTACGGTTCATTCTTTCAACTTTCCCCGAACTTTGGGGCCTGTAGGCAGTATGTAGCTTCCAGGTGATGCCCAGTAGTTGGGCAAGTTGTTGGAAACAGTTCTGGATAAATGCAGGGCCATTGTCCGACCCTATCTCGAGTGGAAGTCCGTAACGTGGTATTATTTCTTTCATCAGGCTCTTTACCACTTCTGTAGTCTTTTCAGTTCTCGTTGGGAAGGCTTCCACCCATCCTGTCAAAGTGCACACCATCACTAGTAAATATTTGTATCCTTTGCAGGGTGGCAGCACTGTAAAGTCTATTTGTAATGATGCCATTGGGGATAGCCCGATTGGCTGTTTCCCTGGGGGTTGAGATGGGCCTGTTCTCGGGTTGTTTTTGGCACATGTTACACACTGCTGAGCTGTTGCTTTGCAGATTGCTGACAATCCTGGTACATAGAAATGTGGCTCCAACTGTTGCTCCATCATTTCTCTCCCTCCATGGGTACTTGCGTGAAGTGCTCTTACGATTTCAGGAGCCAGTGTTGCTGGTAGGACTATTCGTCCACTCTCCATCTGGAACCATCCATCTTCTCCATACCCTCCGGGTTCTTCTGTCAGCCACTTCTTTTCTTTCTCTGAGTACACAGGTGTCCATTCGCTCAGTGGCGCCGGTAGGAGTGCCGCTACCACTGGTTTTGGTTTGTATCGTGCCAATTCTCCATAATTTCCCCAGATGAATTCTTCTTTTGGGAAATAGTATCGCCATGCGAAGAATAACAAATCTTGTCTGTCTTGTCTTACTGCTGGTATGAAAAAGTTCATTGCACTTTTCTTCATTCTTGGCAGTCTGTTCTTGATAAGGATCTCCTTGAGGAGGAACCTCACCAGTGGGACTTGATATTCTTCTGCTCCCAATTCTCCCAGACTGTGCAGTATTCGTGTGATTCGTAGATTATTGTGAGGATTGATTGTCAAATTTTCAAAACGTGTCGCGAAATTTTCTGCTCGTTCAACTTCAGTTGTTTCTTTGTCTTCCTCCTCCCCCACTATTTTTACGCCGAAGAATTTCAGCATCATCTTGTAGGCTCTGCGCAGTCTTTGCTGGACTTCTGAGGTGTTAACCATTAGGCGTGTCTCTTGCGGATTTAGGGGAGTAGAGTAGAAATTTCGGCCTTGTGTTTGAGTTGGGAAAAGCCATTGGATATAATCATGACTGAGTTCTAACAGTTCATAATCATCTTGCCACTTGTGCAGTATTATTTCAATGAACTCGCCGTGGGGTTCAAACTTTTTCAAATTCATATAGAACTCGTAATTTGGCATGGAAGGTTGAGGTTCTTGCTTGCAGATCAGTACTTTAGCTTGATCTTCTGTTGGCGGTGGCGGTTTTGCAGCTGCTTTTGCGGCCTGGTCCGCGCGTCTGTTACCTTTTGGAATTTCGTCATGGCCTTTTTGGTGGCCACGGCAGTGCATGATGCTGACAGCACTTGGTTTCCATACTGCTTCCAGGAGGGCCGCGATTTCAGCCGCATATTTGATTTGTTGTCCTGAAGACGTAAGTAGGCCTCTCTCTTTGTAGAGTGCACCATGTGCATGGACTGTCATGAAGGCGTACTTGGAATCTGTGTAGATATTTACTCTTTTGCCTTCAGAGATTTCAAGGGCTCTGGTTAAAGCTGTTATTTCGGCCAATTGTGCAGATGTATGGCCTGGCAGTGGCTTTGCTTCGATGACTTCTTCTGTTGAGACTACTGCATAGCCGGAGACTTTCTTCCCATTATCCATGTAGCTGCTACCATCAGTGAATAGCTGTAGATCGTATTTGTCTAGGGGTACGTCTTTCAAATCCGGCCTGCTACTGAACACTTCTTCCATGACTTGGAGGCATTCATGATCTGGATCCTCTTCACAGTCAGGCAGTAGAGTAGCAGGGTTTAAGGTAGCGATGAGGTCCAAATGAACCCGTGGATTTTCACACATCATGGCTTGGTACTTCGTCATCCGGCTGTTGCTGAACCAGTAACCTCCTTTCACATCCAGCAGAGCCTTGACAGCGTGGGGCACCTTGACATGAAGAACTTGTCCAAGGGTCAGCTTGTCTGCTTCTGCTATCAGCATTGCGGTGTGCAGCCACTGCTTTCAGGCATGGGGGTAGGCCGCAGGCCACAGGGTCGAGTTGCTTGGAGAGGTAGGCCACAGACCTCAGCCATGAGCCAAAGGTCTGGACAACACCCCTGTCGCTGTTTGATTATGTTCATGTACGAACAGCTGGAAAGGCTTGCTATGATCTGGCAGGCCCAGTGCAGGAGCTTCCATCAGCAGAGTCTTTAATTTCAGGAACGCTGCGGTTTGGCTCTTCTTCCCAATGAAAGGGGTCTAGTTCTCCCCCCTTGGTGGCTTGATGAAGCGGCTTGGCAATATCGGCGAAGTTGGGGATCCACAGGCGGCAGAAGCCTGCAGCTCCCAAGAACTCACGGACTTGTCTCCTGGTCTTTGGTTGGGGTATGCGGCACACTGCTCCTTTCCTTTCTGCCCCCAGTGCACGTTTGGTACCTGTTAACTGGAATCCCAGGTATTTTTACACTCTGTTTACATATTTGTGCTTTCGTTTTAGACACTCTGTAACCTGCTTGGCTTAGCAGATGTAGCAAGGCCTTTGTGGCGGATAAACAGTCTTTTTCTGTGGGGGAAGCCAGTAATAAATCATCAACATATTGGAGTAACACTACTTTGTCTGGCTGAGCGTTGAAGGCGAGGAGATCTTGGCTAAGCGCGCACCCGAAAATCGTGGGCGAATTTTTGAAACCTTGAGGGAGGCGCGTCCACGTCATTTGATGGCGCGCCCCCGTGGTAGACTCTTCCCACTGAAATGCAAAAAGGGGCTGGCTTGCTGGAGCCAGGCGGATGCAAAAGAAAGCGTCTTTTAAATCAAGCACTGTGTAATATTTTGTATCTCCGGGAATTAATGCCAGCAAATTGTATGGATTAGGAACCACAGGGTGTAGTGTTACTGTGGCCTCGTTGACAGCTCGTAAATCTTGGACAGGGCGATACTCTTGAGTCCCTTCTTTCAGGACTGGCAGTAGGGGTGTGTTCCATGGTGACACGCAGAATTTTAATATGCCGTTATCTTTAAGTCTTTGTAAATGTATTTGTATATTCTGCTTGGCTTTCTGTGGGATATGATATTGTCTTAGAGCCACAGGTGTTGCGCCGGGCTTTAATTCCACATATACCGGGGGTATGTTTATGGCAAGTCCTGGCGGATTTTCCTCCGCCCATACCCCAGGAATTTCAAGGAGTAGTGCATGCGGATCGGCGCAGCAGCAGAGTAGGTGCCATGCGCCATTCTTCCTCCCTTGGCATAACTACTGCAATTTTCACAGATTGTGGATTGTGCGGACTGGCTGGATTATGCTGCCGAGCAGAGCCGCCACTCTCGGGCAGGTCTAATTGAGCGTGACCCCCGGGAAGGAACGTAATTTGGGCTTGTAATTTGCAAAGGATATCCCGCCCCAGGAGTTGGATGGGACATTCGGGCATATACAAAAATTCATGTTCAACATTATGCCCACCCACACTACATTTTCTAGAAGCAAGAAAAGGATATTTAGCAGACACCCCATTGCTCCCATAATATCAACCTCATTTCCCATTGGAGGTGCAATTTGCTTTGTTACAACAGAATATTCGGCACCTGTATCAACCATAAAAACTTCATCTTTATTTCCCACTCTCATTGTGACCGTGGGCTCGTGGCTACCGAGCGGGATGGGCCCAGGTCCCCGTCAATATACATCCTGCCCTTCAAATGATGTCCCCGCCAGTCCCACAAACCCCGCTCCATTCCTTCACTTCTTCATACCTTCCGTCTGTTCCTGGCCATTAGGGCTTGACCTCCCGTTTCCCCAACTTCACCTGTCCCCAAATTTAGCAAAAATGCAGTACAGTCGTTTTTCCAGTGACCTTTCATCACCAACTGATTTACTAGTCCCTCCCCCATCCCTCCCTCTTCGTCCCTTCCCGGGGTTGGTCTGGTGGTCTCCCCTCCTCTTCCTCTAGCCCCCTACCCCTTGCCCTCCCTCTGTCTGGGCCACCTCGTCCTCCACCATTCCCCATGTATCCAACCACCGGTATGTCCCTTCTGTTTCTTTATCTCCTCTAGATCCGGTTATGACACCTTATTAGCGATCTCAACTAATTCACTAATACCTTTCCCCAAAAACCCATCTATTCTCTGTATTTTGTTCCGTATATCCCTCTGTGACTGTCCCACAAACGAAGAGTTAATTAACCTCTGATTCTCCGTCGCTTCAGGATCAATGGGACTATACATCCTGTACGCATCCAGCAATCTCTCTAGAAACACACTTGGGGATTCCTAACCTCTTGCACCACATCTGCTATTTTTCCCATGTTTGTGGCTTCTTCTTCCTCCCGCTTTAACACCCATAATTACAGGGTTCTGTATGTCTGCAGATGGGCAACTCCTTCAACTGTATTGTACGGCCATTTAGGATCTGTTTTGGGGTAATGTTCCTCTGCCCATGCTTCTGGATGAGGCTTAGCATCTGCTACAGCCTGGGCGAGTAAAATCTTTTGCGCGCTACTATTTATTCGGGCTCTCTCCTCTGTGGTGAACATTGTCAACATTAATTGCTGACAATCTGCCCATGTGGGGTTATGTGTGAGCATAACTGACTCTATCATACTGGCCACTGCTGCGGGATTTGTGGAATACAGTGGTGTGTGTGTTTTCCAATTAAAAAGATCCGTTGTCGTAAACGGGACGTATGTGTATTGCATTGGCCCTGGATTCCCATCCGCCAATGGGGGCCTGGCACCTCTCGCAAAGGCAACTGCATAGCATTCTTGTAGGGATTGTGTTGGTACGGATCCCGGGGTATGTATACTATTCGCCTGCGCGTGTGGTAACTCCCTGGTCCTTATCCTCCTTTTCATCATCACCATCCCCGTGGGGCACTAATTTATATATACTCCCATCGGGCATCTCAATCTTCTCTGGTGGAGCCTCTCTGTCCCCTCCACCCGTTGCGCCCTGCTCTTCTTCCTCAGTCACACGGGACGGAGCGGAGGGAGCTGACCGAGACACAGCAGCTGTCCGCTCCCCCCTCTCCGCCCGCGCAACCGCGGCATTCAAAGCTTCTCTGGCTGCCCCATAACATGATGGATAGGACGGGGGCAAAACATCACTCTCTTCCGGTTGTTCCACTAACACCTCTCTCCCTCTATTATTTTGGGGGCCCTGTTTCTTATTTCTCCCCGCTATCATTATAAAATGACTTGTTTTTAATACAATATCTCCATATATCTATATACGGGTACTGTTCAGGATGTCCGTACTGCTCTGTGACCTGGGAATGTACCTTCTGTACCAACTCCGGGTCCATTGACCCCTGCTCTGGCCATCCTGGGACTAATAACGGCCACACAACTGTACACATTACTTTTAACTTCTCTTTTGTCAATTCTACACCATAATCATGCGTTTTATATAAAGCTTCGAAATTCCGCACCATATATTCTAGGGGCGTCTCACCCTCCTTCACCTTCTTGGGCTTAGATGACCCGTTACCCATTATTACTCTTGAAAACAGTACTCTTTGCAATACAGATATATTATTTCAACAACAGTTAAAATCTACAGTCTGATACTTCAGTCAACAATTCTTCCGTGTCTACAGGCGCTTCCCCCTTCAGTAGCCGTCTGCAGTCGCCTGAGCCGGAACCGTACGTTCGGGGTCAAAACTCGTATTTGCTTCCTCGCGGAGCGAGTAGGCGCACGTTCACTCACAGCACTCGAGTCAATTCATTCACAACACATACCGTATCAGATGCTTTCATCACATAACAGAACAACAGAACATAGGCACTTCAACTCTTTCTACTAGCCAAGGGTACTACTCAGTCCCTCCTCTGTGGCTCCTTATACCCCGTAATTTGAACTCTAACTCTTGACTGCGTGTGATTATGTGCACCCCGTTCCTTATCTATACTTCCATCTGCAATTCCAATCTGCCTTATGGATAATCTACCCACTCAGCACCACTATCTCTGCAGCTACCGCTGGCTCCACTATGAGCCCTTCTCACTACACGGCGTACACACTAGGCACTGACTCAGGCTCTCAGCCCAGTCACAGAAAATCCCTCCTCCTTTCCCTTTTACCCACGTGGCGAAGCTCTGTTTACAAACACTGACTACTGACTTATGCAACTCCACGTGGCTACCTTCTCTTACAGAACTACCCTTTGATTGGCATTCAATTCCCGAATCCAGACACCCGCTAGCCACTGTGGCTCCTTAGCAATGTCAGCGCTATCAGCGGCGGGCTAGATATGCCAATAGGATGGTGGCCATCGCATCCTCTTATCCGTCTATCTCAGTCGGACGTTTCCCCTAGATACCGGTATCTCCTTCAGACATACAAAAACATAGAAGACACGTTACCTATCGCCGGCGCTGCTCGCTGTTTCCTCAGACTCAATGCCAGTTTTCCCGGGTCAGGGGTCCGTTTGGGACGAGACGAGGTCCACTGAACATGAAATCCTGCTTGGCGCCTGCAGATGTCAGCTCACCTTCAACGGACGCCCAACAGCGGGATTCTCGTGCACCTGCAGTCAATATCGCCGCACTGTGTTCAGCAGCCGTTGCCTGTGTCCTGGCAAGGGCCCGTTATCCCGGCTATCGAGTCCCCAGAAATGTAACCGGAGTCAGACAGGTTCACTTTCAGAACGGCGCCGGACCAGACACAAGCAAGGATTGTCCAAACACGAGTCTCTTCAGGAAAGGCAAATGTTTATTGTGTCGTCACACAAGTGCTCACACAGGATTGAATCGCAAAGAGTGAGCCCCTTCTCCCCCCGTGCAAGGGATCTTATACCCAAAAATACGTAATTAGGTACATCCCAATTAGCCCACCTCCCGATGACACTTTATTCCACCCCACGTGGGTTAATACCCCATCAATATAGCCAAACACAAAGGACATTACATATAACTATAAATTGATACACTTCATGTTAGTTTGACAGTCTGTGATTTGTTGTGCTGTCTTTCTCAGGGCAGTACCTCCTCCCTATCGGCTATGTTTATTCAGATAGCCTGGGGCCTGGTCTGTTCTCTATGTTTTCTTTGTTCCTCTGCACATCTCAGTGACCTTGCCTCATTCATAAATCTTCCTGTCTCTCCGTGCCAAGAGCCGGCCGGATTCTGTCTGGTTTTATTGCTAGCTTTCTAATCTGCCACGCATTCTTGGAATTCTATATAAGCTCTACTTTGCACACATAAATAAAAAATCTATTC
Organism: Leptobrachium leishanense; assembly: GCA_009667805.1. NCBI lineage: Eukaryota > Metazoa > Chordata > Amphibia > Anura > Megophryidae > Leptobrachium > Leptobrachium leishanense. Next base: position 22,266 of record RXON01002450.1, read on the forward strand.
TATTTACTGGTGAACCAATATTCTGCACAAGATGGCTGCCTGGCTCATAGTAACAACCATCCTTCAGCCTGATTCTCCTTCATGTGGCTGCTGGACATAAAGTGATGTGGCTGCTGGACATAAAGTGATGTGGCTGCTGGACATAAAGTGATGTGGCTGCAGGACATAAAGTGATGTGGCTGCTGGACATAAAGTGATGTGACTGCTGGACATAAAGTGATGTGACTGCAGGACATAAAGTGATGTGGCTGCTGGACATAAAGTGATGTGGCTGCTGGACATGAGTGGATGATGACTGTGGACATAAAGAAGTGATGTGGCTGCAGGACATAAAGTGATGTGGCTGCAGGACATAAAGTGATGTGGCTGCAGGACATAAAGTGATGTGGCTGCAGGACATAAAGTGATGTGGCTGCTGGACATAAAGTGATGTGGCTGCAGGACATAAAGTGATGTGACTGCTGGACATAAAGTGATGTGACTGCAGGACATAAAGTGATGTGACTGCTGGACATAAAGTGATGTGGCTGCTGGACATAAAGTGATGTGGCTGCAGGACATAAAGTGATGTGGCTGCAGGACATAAAGTGATGTGGCTGCAGGACATAAAGTGATGTGGCTGCTGGACATAAAGTGATGTGGCTGCTGGACATAAAGTGATGTGGCTGCAGGACATAAAGTGATGTGGCTGCAGGATATAAAGTGATGTGGCTGCAGGACATAAAGTGATGTGGCTGCAGGACATAAAGTGATGTGGCTGCAGGATATAAAGTGATGTGGCTGCAGGACATAACGTGATGTGGCTGCAGGATATAAAGTGATGTGGCTGCAGGACATAACGTGATGTGGCTGCAGGATATAAAGTGATGTGGCTGCAGGACATAAAGTGATGTGGCTGCTGGATATAAAGTGATGTGGCTGCTGGACATAAAGTGATGTGGCTGCTGGACATAAAGTGATGTGGCTGCTGGACATAAAGTGAATGGCTGCTGGATATAAAGTGATGTGGCTGCAGGACATAAAGTGATGTGGCTGCAGGACATAAAGTGATGTGGCTGCAGGACATAACGTGATGTGGCTGCAGGATATAAAGTGATGTGGCTGCAGGACATAACGTGATGTGGCTGCAGGATATAAAGTGATGTGGCTGCAGGACATAAAGTGATGTGGCTGCTGGATATAAAGTGATGTGGCTGCTGGACATAAAGTGATGTGGCTGCTGGACATAAAGTGATGTGGCTGCTGGACATAAAGTGAATGGCTGCTGGATATAAAGTGATGTGGCTGCAGGACATAAAGTGATGTGGCTGCAGGATATAAAGTGATGTGGCTGCAGGACATAAAGTGATGTGGCTGCTGGACATAAAGTGATGTGGCTGCAGGACATAAAGTGATGTGGCTGCTGGACATAAAGTGATGTGGCTGCTGGACATAAAGTGATGTGGCTGCTGGATATAAAGTGATGTGGCTGCTGGACATAAAGTGATGTGGCTGCTGGATATAAAGTGATGTGGCTGCTGGACATAAAGTGATGTGGCTGCTGGATATAAAGTGATGTGGCTGCTGGATATAAAGTGATGTGGCATAACAAGGAAAAAGAGTGTCATCTGCGCTCGTTTCTATGTGTTCCATGTACAACAAAAATGAGGTTTTGTTTGTTTCAATGGCCATTGCAACGTAAGCCCACTCGCCACTTCAAGGCACCTCTTTAGAGTGGGTACCTAACAATTGTGACCAAAAGGCCGCTCTACTGAGCAGCTCCAAACCCCTCCAGCTGCTTTTCAGCCAAGGAGAGACAAAGATGGTGGGTTTTATTTATACACGCACCAAACACTTCCCATTTGGGATCAAAAACAAAAACATGGAAAGAGGAACAGCTGCAGAACGACGGACTGGTGTTACAAGCATGATATACATAAATACAGAAAAAATGGCGTCGCGCCCATACTCACTTATTTTCGGAGCGGCAGCAACTGCCAGGAGTAACAGCCCAGTCAATGCATAAACATAACAAGGAAAAAGAGTGTCATCTGCGCTCGTTTCTATGTGTTCCATGTACAACAAAAATGAGGTACAAAAATGAGGTACAACAAAAATGGGCTGTTACTCCTGGCAGTTGCTGCCCCTCCGAAAATAAGTGAGTATGGGCGCGACGCCATTTTTTCTGTATTTATGTATATCATGCTTGTAACACCAGTCCGTCGTTCTGCAGTTGTTCCTCTTTCCATGTTTTTGTTTTTGATCCCAAATGGGAAGTGTTTGGTGTGTGTATAAATAAAACCCACCATCTCTGCCTCTCCTTCGCTGAAAAGCAGCTGGAGGGGCTTGGAGCTGCTCAGTAGAGCGGCCTTTTGGTTACAATTGTTAGGTACCCACTCTAAAGAGGTGCCTTGAAGTGGCGAGTGGGCTTACGTTGCAATGGCCATTGAAACAAACAAAACATCATTTTTGTTGTACATGGAACACATAGAAACGAGCGCAGATGACACTCTTTTTCCTTGTTATGTTTTATGCATTGACTGGGCTGTTACTCCTGGCAGTTGCTGCCCCTCCGAAAATAAGTGAGTATGGGCGCGACGCCATTTTTTCTTTTTTTATAAAGTGATGTGACTGCAGGTGATAAAGTGATGTGGCTGCTGGACATAAAGTGATGTGGCTGCAGGACATAAAGTGATGTGGCTGCTGGATATAAAGTGATGTGGCTGCTGGACATAAAGTGATGTGGCTGCAGGATATAAAGTGATGTGGCTGCTGGATATAAAGTGATGTGGCTGCTGGACATAAAGTGATGTGGCTGCAGGACATAAAGTGATGTGGCTGCTGGACATAAAGTGATGTGGCTGCTGGACATAAAGTGATGTGGCTGCAGGACATAAAGTGATGTGGCTGCAGGACATAAAGTGATGTGGCTGCAGGATATAAAGTGATGTGGCTGCTGGATATAAAGTGATGTGGCTGCTGGACATAAAGTGATGTGGCTGCAGGATATAAAGTGATGTGGCTGCAGGACATAAAGTGATGTGGCTGCTGGACATAAAGTGATGTGGCTGCAGGACATAAAGTGATGTGGCTGCAGGACATAAAGTGATGTGGCTGCAGGACGAGCCTCTGGATCTGCCAAAACCAGTAACTAAAGTGACAAAGCTGTGATTTCTGGCTGCTCAATGAAGCCGCGCTGCGCTGCGTGCCACCACTCGCCATGTCAGGTGACGGGCCCTTCCGAAACTGGAAGCTTCTTTCCATATGAAGCTCCTGCTGGACGGCCTTCTGGGGTCTCTGTCAGCTTTCATTACCTCATTGTTCTGCGCCTCCCAACATTTTTGCACTGAGAGGTCGCAGAAAGAACGGGTGACAGCGAGGTGCGCACACCCCGAGCATCACAGCGACAGAGGCTGGTGCTGAAACCGAGGTGAAAAGCTAAAAACGGGGGACCGAAAACCTATTCCCTCCTGATCTGCCCCCCTATTTCAGCTGGCGTGTTCCTGTACACAGAGGAATGATCTCTCTCCTGCAGCAGGTACATGCAGCAGGTACACTTTCATGTGCTTCCCACTGACACATAGAAATTATGTTTGTCCTGGGAAATATGGGCGACGTCGCAAAGCGGGGCGTTACGGTGATGGCGATCAGTGAAACCCCTGATTTATCAGAACTACATGTCTCAAGACGCTCAGCCAATGACTCTGCATCATGGAAAATATAGTTCCTAAAGGTCTGAGGTGCCGAGGTTCGTCATCACTGTGTCAGTGCAATGGAGCTGCCAGATACTGTCACGTAACTACACATACGGCCTCCTCGGGCCTGTATAGCCATGGTGTGCGATGCCTGGGATCCGAGACTTAAACCCCCCGAGCAGCGCTTGTTGTGTGATTTGTTTATGGTAGTTTTAAGGCTGGTGGCGCCACCAGATCTCCTATATAATCCTTTCTGCGTGTAAAGTGGCAAATGAAGCCCGCTGCCCTGCAGTATGCAGAATTCACACGCTGCGGGAAATCCATACACTACTGTGCTCTTATTTTAAGAGCTTTCCTGTGAATTCTGCATACTGCAGGGGAGCACTTTCCTGTTACACCCAACAGCGCATAGGCCGTGTGACATGTAGAAAAACAGAGCGGGTCAGGGGCCTTTACTGCCAGATCCCTTCCTGAACACGCACAGGCGATCAGCTCAACATTCAAAGCGCAATCTGACGCAAAGTGATCCGGTAACTGGATCCTCTATGCATCGTGTGGATCCTGCAAACTACAGGGCAGCACTTTTCACACACTAGGAGAAATAAATGCATATAGGTACAGCGCAAATCACCAGCAGGTCTATTCAAAGAAAGGTGAAACTCAGGAGAATTGGCAGACGAAAAGAACAATCTAGAGCAAATAGACGATTTGGAAAGTGAGATAAATGGGAGAATTTTACTGGTTTGGCTATTTTGACCTAGAATTTTCACTTCTCCAGTCATTCTCCTGGTTTTCACCTCTCTCTGAATAACCCTGTATGTGCTATCGCAGATCATACATTTTTAAATAGTCCTTGAACGCCGAAGGACAACCATATGGTGCAACACGTCTGACAGCAGATATTGGATTGCAGGAACGTATGGTCACACTCACAATTTTTTGAGCCCACAACCGGCTCTGGTGTAATCGCCTGTGGGTTTTGTAAGGTGGATGAGTACCTGACAAGGGGAAGAGAAAAACCCACAGGCGATTACACCAGAGCCGGTTGTGGGCTCAAAAAATTGTGAGTGTGACCATACGTTCCTGCAATCCAATATCTGCTGTCAGACGTGTTGCACCATATGGTTGTCCTTCGGCGTTCAAGGACTGGTCTCCATTTAAAAATGTATGATCTGCGAAAGCACACAGTGATTTGCGCTCTACCTATATGCATTTATTTCTCCTGGTTACATTTGGTTCTCTGGGCAAACACTATAAGGTGCAAAGCTTGTGACCGTCATGCAGGTCAGGCCCCCCCAACTGTGCAAAGTCCCTGTATCAGACAGCAATTCAGTTTTAGACCAGTGCCTGTCACTCAGTGTCGTTATTAAACTTCTCCGTAAGCAAAAAATGAAATACCAGACTGGACCTGATCAAATACCAGCAATGCTGCTGAAAATCAGTGCACCGGCAATTGCAAATCCTGTCGCAACCCTAATAAATGAATCACTGGCGACTGGATACATACCCAAACTCTGGAAGACTGCGAGAGTGGTACCTATCCATAAAAGTGGTGACAGTTCTTTGGTATCCAACTACCGTCCGATATCGTTGGTCCCTGTAGTGTCAAAAATCTTGGAAAAATGCGTCTACACACAATTACGTGATTATTATCAGTATCAGAACTACTTAACCCCAGATCAATCCAGCTTTCGTCCAAATCACTCAACTACAACTGCCCTTTTAAAAGTCTGTAATGATATCCAGGCTGGGATGGAACAAGGAAACCTAACTGGAGCATCTTCCTTGATTTTGCCAAGGCCTTTGACACAGTAGACCATGGCATCTTGTTAGAAAAACGTAAAAAGTCTGGTATTGGTGATCGCACGCTAACCTGGTTTCAATCATATGTATCTGATTGGTCGCAACATGTGTCAATTTCTGGCAGCTCCTCCCTCCCGCTCCCAGTCACGTGCAGTGTACCCCAAGGCTCAATACTAGGCCCCCTGCTATTCACAATATTCATAAATGATCTGCCCAACGTCTGCAAAGCCTCAACTGTACACATGTACGCAGACGACACTGTGATCTATACCAGCAAACCAAATCTCCCGCAGCTGGAGGCCGTGCTGCAAGACCAATTCACAGGGGTAGAAAAGTGGATCAAACACAACGAACTTTTTTTAAATACTGACAAAACTGTTACAATGCTCTTTGGAACAAAACCTAAACTACACAAATTGCAAAATCCCCATCTATGTGTTGGGACAAAATCAAATGGCACGCTGACCCCAGTCACTTCTCTCAAATATCTAGGTATGTGGTTAGACCCAAATCTATCCTTTGGCCCCACATCGAAAAACTCTCATCTAAACTTTACCCCAAACTAGGTGCCCTGTACAGAAACAAATCCTGCCTGAGTCCCACGGCAAGAAAGCAGATTGTACAACAAATGCTTATGCCAGCTATTGATTACGGAGATGTAGTGTATGCAGCCGCCCCGCAAACACACCTTCATAAACTTACTACATTGTATAACTCATTCTGCCGTTTTGTGCTACAATGTAACTACATGACCCATCATTGTGACATGTTAAAAGAGCTAAACTGGCTGGAATCTAGACGCACCCTTCACCTTTCCAACCTGGTGTTTAAGAGCATTTCTGGGAAGCTGCCACCCTACCTGAATAGACTGCTTCCCCCAGCAGCTCCCTCATCCTATAACCTCCGATCCAGGACCAGCACCTTACTTACAATACCACAATACAAAAAGACAGTGGCTCGGTCCTCATTTTCCTACAGAGCACCGCAAATATGGAATAACCTCCCAGACGCCATCAAATCTTCCCCCAGTCTTAAGTCACTCAAGAGCTCCTTACTAACATACCTCAATACAGAATGCACCTGTAAACATGTAACACAGTGACTATATACAGAATGCACCTGTAAACATGTAACACAGTGACTATATACAGAATGCTCCTGTAAACATGTAACACAGTGACTATATACAGAATGCGCCTGTAAACATGTAACACAGTGACTATATACAGAATGCACCTGTAAACATGTAACACAGTGACTAGATACAGAATGCGCCTGTAAACATGTAACACAGTGACTATATACAGAATGCACCTGTAAACATGTAACACAGTGACTATATACAGAATGCGCCTGTAAACATGTAACACAGTGACTATATACAGAATGCGCCTGTAAACATGTAACACAGTGACTATATACAGAATGCGCCTGTAAACATGTAACACAGTGACTATATACAGAATGCACCTGTAAACATGTAACACAGTGACTATATACAGAATGCGCCTGTAAACATGTAACATAGTGACTATATACAGAATGCACCTGTAAACATGTAACATAGTGACTATATACAGAATGCACCTGTAAACATGTAACACAGTGACTATATACAGAATGCACCTGTAAACATGTAACACAGTGACTATATACAGAATGCACCTGTAAACATGTAACACAGTGACTATATACAGAATGCACCTGTAAACATGTAACACAGTGACTATATACAGAATGCACCTGTAAACATGTAACACAGTGACTATATACAGAATGCACCTGTAAACATGTAACACAGTGACTATATACAGAATGAACCTGTAAACATGTAACACAGTGACTATATACAGAATGCACCTGTAAACATGTAACACAGTGACTATATACAGAATGCGCCTGTAAACATGTAACATAGTGACTATATACAGAATGCACCTGTAAACATGTAACACAGTGACTATATACAGAATGCGCCTGTAAACATGTAACACAGTGACTATATACAGAATGCGCCTGTAAACATGTAACACAGTGACTATATACAGAATGCGCCTGTGAACATGTAACACAGTGACTATATACAGAATGCACCTGTAAACATGTCACACTGACTATATACAGAATGCGCCTGTAAACATGTAACACAGTGACTATATACAGAATGCACCTGTAAACATGTAACACAGTGACTATATACAGAATGAACCTGTAAACATGTAACACAGTGACTATATACAGAATGCACCTGTAAACATGTAACAACACAGTGACTATATTTCCTACATATTTATTTTCTGTTAATCTGTATATTTGCGTTGTTTTTATAATATCTTGCATTGTATTACTTTGTGTTTCTGTAACTGTAACACTTCAATGTTCTTGAACCCAGGACATACTTGAAAACGAGAGAAATCTCAATGTATCCTTCCTGGTAAAATCCTTTATAAATAAATAAATAAATATAGTTTCAATAATATTGTGCTGGCGCTTTACTGTTTATACATAGCTTTTTCACCCACTGCCCATCAACAGGGATATGTTACATCTGTCCAGGAAAGCATGGGGGAATCTGGTGACAGGGAATCCGGTATCATGGGGGAATCTGGTGACAAGGAATCCGGTAACATGGGGGAATCTGGTGACAAGGAATCCGGTAACATGGGGAATCCGGTGACAAGGAATCCGGTAACATGGGGGAATCTGGTGACAAGGAATCCGGTAACATGGGGAATCCGGTGACAAGGAATCCGGTAACATGGGGGAATCTGGTGACAAAGAATCCGGTAACATGCGAGAATCTGGTAACACAGGGAAACTGGTAACATGAGGGAATCTGGTGACAAGGAATCCAGTAACAGGGAATCTGGTAACGGGGAAATTTGGTGACAAGGAATCTGGTAACACATAATATGTTACCATATTCCCAGTGGTGTATTTAGGTTTTGTGCTGCCCTAGGCCTGACTAAACTCGTGCACCCCTTAATTTAAATTTGACGCACCCCTTCCTGTCAAGGGCACACCTCTCCCTGGTTAATCCCCACCCTTCCTCTTTAAGCTCCACCTTTTCCTCTTAGAGCTCCGCCTTTTCCTCTCTTTATATTAAAAGTGGATACCAAGTGCCTACTTGTATATTTTGTATACCATTTCAAATGTATCTATTGAGATGAATTTAAACATTTCATAATTTTCTTTAAGTATTTTTACAAAGAACAGCCACGCATGTCAGCGTATCACAGAGCTGCATAGCAATAAAAAGCACAGAAATGGGCACTGTGTATGAGCATATCAGAGCTGCAAAGCAATAAAACCCACAGAAATGTGCAGTGTGTATGAGCATATCACAGAACTGCACAGCAATAAAACTCACAGTAATGTGCAGTGTGTATGAGCGTATCCCAGAGCTCCAGGGCAATAAAACTCACAGTAATATGCAGTGTGTATCACAGAATCCACAGCAATAAAACTCCCAGCAATGCAATGTGCGGTGTGTATGAGTGCATCAGAATTCACAGCAATAAAACTCACAGCAATGCAATGTGTGGTGTGTGTCAGCGTATCAGAATCCACAGCAATAAAACTCCCAGCAATGCAATGTGGGGTGTGTGTCAGCGTATCAGAATCCACAGCAATAAAACTCCCAGCAATGCAATGTGCGGTGTGTACGAGTGCATCAGAATCCACTGCAATAAAACTCCCAGCAAACCGAGTGTATATGAGCACACAGCAATTATTTATTCTACATTTACCGGCCTCTGTCCACGGTAGGGCTGTGTGCAGAGTCAGCAGGGACTGTGTACAGACTCAGCAGGAGGTCCCTCCAGGCCACGTTAGGATCACGGCTGTGCCTGTGCGTGGAGCCATCTTGTCAGCAGTGGGGTGCCGCTGCCAGAGGGTGCACCGTGGCTTTGATTCCCTTCCCGGTGGGTGTTCAGTCCAGAATAGAGTGACAGTCCATGTTAACGAAAGGGCGGGCAGCTGCGTGCATGCGTGTCACGTGGTTCAGCCAGTCAGGTGGTACTGAGACTCAGTACCACCTGACTGGCCGGACCGAGTGTGACCTGCACGCAAGCAGCCTCACCAGGAGCCAGGCAGCTCAATGACAAATTTCTATCACTGCAGTGCTGGTTAAGGAAAGGTCCACTTTAAACAGCAGTAAGCAGACATGGCTTCATATTCTGCTGAAACCCCCCCCCCCTTTACCTGCCGTTTACTGTCATCTTCTCTCTCTGGACACAAATCACATCCCCCTCCCCTCTCCTAGAGCTGCTGCGAGGCAGGGGAGGAGCTATGGAGGGAGGAGAGGGGGATTTTTATTCTATTCGATTTTATTCCGTATGCAAACGCCATGCTCCGCTGCTCGTCTTTTGAGAACACAGCTCAAAGCTGACACACAGTGACAGTGGCACCTCCTAGTACCCCCTAATGACACCCCAATAATCACTGGTACCTGGGGCGGCCCGCCCTCCGCCACTCCTCTAAGTACACCACTGCTCTGGTGATATGCTCACACACAAGTTTGGTGAACTGCCAGCAAGTACGGTGCTGTTTGAAGGCAGTGCAAATCCCCATAGAGAAGTAATGGTTAATCTATTCAGAGAACACCAAACAGCAGAGAAATGTCAGTGAAATGCCCTGATGTTCGGTGGTTTCAATCAGCAGGTTTATTCAGGCGAACCCCATAGGTTTCAATGTTAAAAATATTCCCGTTTTTTATGCAATATCTAATAAACCATTTATTATTTTAATCTGCAGTAAAAAGTCTTTATTTATTAATTGATTTTTTTTGTACCTTTTTAGTGATTTTTCAGAATTTTTTGGGCTAAATTCCCCCCCTTTTTTTTAATAGCGGTTCTCCTTTTTCTGTAACAGAACTTTTTATTATCAATCATAGGATCTGATATGTAAATTCCAGACATTTTCGTTCAGTAGTTCTTTTGAAAACAGCAGGCCATGGGTTTGCGGTGGCAGCATACAGCGGCTGACTCCATGCACTTTGGGGACCCTGCGGTGAATGGTGAATTCACTGCAGGGTTGGGAAATTTTATTCCCCGAAGTGCAGGGAACTACAGAACACCAAAATGTTGGCGTCATTTCGGTGCCCTGTGAGTAACCCAATTAGTGGTGAGGTTTTTTGTTGCCCCCTGGAAAGTGAAAGCCTAGGCCTTGCCTACCCAGGACATACTTGAAAATTAGTGACATCTCAATGTTTCCTTCCTGGTAAAATAGTTTGCAAAAGTAAAAAAAAAAAAAAAAAAAAAAAAAATTTTTTTTTTTTTTTTTTTAGGGGTGGGGCCACCCAGCGGGCCGCCGCCCCCTGGAAAGTGCCGCCCTAGGCCTGGGCCTTGTTGGCCTAGGCCAAAATACACCAGTGCATATTCCCTATCTGTCCAGGAGAACATGGAGTAATTTGGTAACACAGGGAATCTGGTAACATGAGGAATCTGGTCATGTTGGGAATCTGGTAATATGAGGAATCAGGTCACATTGGGAATCTGGTGACACAGCAAATCTGGTAGCATGAGGTAATCTGGTTGCCTGTGGAATCTGGTCACAGAAGATGTAGGTTTCCCTGTAGTGTCCCCATTTTAGGCTGCTGTCAGACGAGCGTAGTGTTCACGTCCGTGATTGCGCCTAAAAGTACGTACGTGATAGCATGACAGAAAGCCCATCGGAGCCCGACACATGAAGTACGTCCGCACTGAACTGCGGACGCACAACGGCCGCGGCCCACGGACGCAAGGCAGGCAAGAACGTACAACCGCTAGAACGGCCGCACAAAGTGCGCTGCGTCCGCAACGTCCACATAGCTTTGTGTGTGAGTGATGGAACGTGGTCAGACGGACTGCATTTATCCGTCCAGCATTTTTCACGGACAAAATGGTTTTGCTTTTTAATTTATTTTCCCTCCCACATCCGTCAAAATATATACGTCAGTGAAAAACGGACTGTGTGGCCACTACTGCGTCTTCCGTACTAACGTACGTCCTTGTGCACGGACGTACAGTCCGTAGAAATCATGCTCGTCTGACCCTAGACTAACGCATTTTTCACGTTGTCCGTGAAAAAGTGCGTTCGAACGAATGGACTTATTTTTTCACGGAATACGCAATAGCGGTCATACGATGCGCAGTTTCATCCGTGATTTTGTACGGATCATCAATAAAACCTTTTTGTGTCTGGACGTTATGTTGGCCGGACATTAGCAGCGTCTGACGTCTCCTAATCACGCACACACGCCTCTAGCGGACGCAGCGCACTCTGTACGTCAGTACTAGTGGTTTCACGTTCTCGAAAAAATGCGTTTGTTTGCCGCTTGCGTTGCGCGGCCGCACTTTTGTGCGACCGTACTTCGTATATTGGCTGTCATTGCCGGCATTTGCTGCTAGCACGGCCGTGATTAAGTGCGCCTGCACGCGCGTTCGCACTGCCTCAGTCTGACCCTAGCCTTAGTGGGAGATTCTGGGGCAGGTGCTAATTCAGCACCTCGCCCTGGAGCTAAGCGCTACCCTCGGGGATACTCATGGTAGCGCTTCTGTGCCTCTGCGAGTATCGCCTCTTGGGAGTCCATGACTCCATGGAGGGTTCCGGTTCCGTTGCTGGGCCGCAAGCCTTGCGCAATCTCACAAGACCGCAGAGAGAGACTGGGGACCCCCCCCCCCTGCTCCTGGCGGCCAGAAGCTGTGGACCGGGCCGCCGCTCATGCCGTGGGATGAGATGTGATTGGGGGGCGGGGGTGTTAGCTGGTGCTAAATGAATCTGCAAAAGTGGATTCAGTCAGAGCTTGCACTCTGTAACACTGCACTTATCCGAACGCTAAATTACTGATTGCGCCTCCTATACTTAACATGGGAAGCCAAAGTATAGGAAGCTCACGCAATCGATGCACTAATGGATTTTTAACAGGTTTAGGCTAGAGTCAGACGAACAAATTTTTCACGTCTACCGTCAATATGTGCGTCGATGCGTCCGAATGCATTTTTTCACGGAAGACGTGATAGCGGTCATACGATGCGTATTTTCCGGCCGTATGTTTTGACAGAGCAAAAAAAAACAAACGGATGGGATGTTGGCCGGACATGTGCAGTGTCTGATGTCTCCTAATCACGCACACACGCCGCAAGCGGACGCAGCGCACTCTGTGCGTCAGTACTAGCGGTTCGACATTCTTCAAAAAAAATGCGTACGTTTGCCGCTTGCGTTGCGCGGCCGAACTTTCGTGCAGCCGTACTTTGTATATTTCCCGTCATTTGCTGCTACTACGGCCGTGATAAGGTGCGGCTCAACGCACGTTCGCACTGCGTTCGTCTGACCCCAACCTAAGGCTAAGGTCAGACGAAAGCATTTTTAACGTGCGTTTAGCCGCACGAAATCACGGCCGTGCTAGCAGCAAATGACGTCCAATGCCGGGTAACATACGAAGAACGGCCGCACGAAAGTTTGTCCGTGCAACGCAAGTGGCAAACGAACGCATTTTTTCTAGAACGTCAAACTGCTAGTACTGACGTACAGAGTGCGCTGCGTCCGCATAGCGGCGTGTGTGCGTGATTAGGAGACGTCAGACGCTGCTAATGTCCGGCCAACATAACGTCCAGACACAAAGTGTTTTATTGATGATCCGTACAAAATCACGGACGAAAAAATGCGCATCGTATGACCGCTATCGCGTATTCCGTGAAAAAATGCGTCCATTTGTTCTAACGCACTTTTTCACGGACAACGCGACAAATGCGTTAGTCTGACCCTAGCCTAAGTGTTAGGAAGGTAATCTGGGGGGGCGTTAAAGTCACTTAACGTGGCATTAAACCTTACATATCCGAACACTAAAGTTCACATTGAAAATGAGAGAAATCTCAATGTATCCTTCCTGGCAAAATACTTTGCAAATAAATTCTCTAGGGAATAGAGCTCAAAGTCTGTAAAAAACGTGGGGAAATCCGTCTGGATGTAAGGTAAAAAGGAGTTGTAAACACTGGAGAAAACATCATGGCTCTAGAAATCCAAATAACGCCGTGTGTAAAATTTATGCCATTTTACCGGAGCTCATCGAATATTTCCGTTTATAAAATCGATGTGAGCACTTCCCGTGCCTGCTACATCTACACCATAGGCGCGTTCAATACCTCAGCCGCTGCAAGTGCTAAGTTAGCAACTTGCCATTGAACGCCGTTCAGCCACTCAGCACTGCTAATTTAGCACTTGCAGCGACCCGAGGAGATGCTGCGAGTAGCTGAGGGTGACGTAGTAAAGATGGCCGCCGCCACGAAGCAAGTAACAATTCCGTACAGCAAGATGGCCGCCGCCATGAAGCAAGTATCAATTCCGTACAGCAAGATGGCCGCCGCCATGAAGCAAGTAACAATTCCATACAGCAAGATGGCCGCCGCCATGAAGCAAGTATCAATTCCGTACAGCAAGATGGCCGCCGCCATGAAGCAAGTAACTATTCCGTACAGCAATGTTAATTTTGAGGTTTTTGTTCACCAAAGCACAAAATCTTTATTTATTATTTCCCCCGGCACAGACATATATTACAGCTCAATTATATTTTGTTTCAGAAGTAAACATAACGTTTATTCAATAAAAACTATCATTTGTGGTGTGTGCGTACAAAACGGATTGTGCTGACTGCTTTCCTTTATTATATTTTGTCCGAGTGATACGAAAAACAATCTGAATCTTTCATTAAAAAATCGTCGGCCATTTTGGATTCAAAATTCGCATCCATAGCGTTCAATGACACTGCTGCAGCAAACTGAATTGCTGCGCTGCAGCAATTCAGCAGCTGATGAGGTATTGAACGGGCTCGGGCTTTTAGGTGTAGCCGCCCCTTCGCCAAGAGCTTCGGCAATATGGCTGCCCGAGTAGGAGTTCCTTACGTCATCAAAAGACGCCGTCCAATCAGAGGGATGCTGTTAGAACCTTTGCAGCCACAGGGATAACATTTCTCAGGACCAGTTAGTAGTGGGGGGCGGGCCTACGTCTGCCAGGCAGAAAGATGGCGGATCGCCTGACCCAGCTCCAGGATGCGCTGAATTCTGTGAGTAGCCGCTGTGTGTGCGTCCCGATTCCTCCATGCTGCTCTCTGGGCTTGCGTTAGAGCTCTGTAAATCCCGTGCAGGGGTGGCCCTTCCCAGTTGCCCCGGGGGTAAGTCTGGCCTCTTGGTGTCTGAGCAGGGAATGGGTTAATTGCGTCCTGTGGCCCCATAGCACTCGGTGGGTGTGAAATAGAGCCTGCTGGTCCCTCAGCCGGGTGTCCTCTGTGCTGGGCCCACCCATAGAGGTGCTGTGCTCCAGGCCCACCCATAGAGGATGATTCTCAGCCCCTCCCCTGCACTATATGATGGGGGGGGGGTCCTCATATTGCTCCATGTCACTTATTATTACATATCTAGGGTGGCTGAGCTGCTGTCGTGTCCCCCCCCCCCCCCCCGTGGGTGAGATATGCCGGGTGGTTCCTCTCCTCCGCCCCGGGGTGGGCGAGCGTCTACCAGTGATTGTTTTTTGCACGTTATTGTATGATAAAGCTCAGGGTAAGGTGTTTCTGCTGCCGCTGATCCAGACTCTCCCCTGTATTTATTTTTTTCCAGCTGGCGGATCAGTTCTGCAACGCGATTGGCGTCCTCCAGCAGTGCGCGCCGCCAGCGCAATTCGGGGCGATCCAGACAGCAATTAACAAGGACCAGCCCAGTAGCCCCACAGAAGGTGAGATGGGTAATGCGGCGTGCCCGTGATGTGACCGGAACTGGTCTGGGGAAGCTGTGTCTACAATAAGGGATCAGGTGCATGCTGGGAAATAAACTTTTTTGTGCAGGAGAAGCTCATTAACGGGATTCAGTCACTGGATACAGTATAGTAAATGTGCGGTGTCCCGGTAAGCTTGCCAAAGATCACCGAACAGTGAGCTCCACCGTACGGTGCAATTTTGCGGCCATTCGGCTATTCAGAGAGCAGGCAGTTTGCCAAATATTGGTGACATACTGTGCCTGTTCGGCGGCAGTGACGTACTGTGCCTGTTCGGCGGCAGTGACGTACTGTGCCTGTTCGGCGGTAGTGAAATCCCCCATAGAGAAGCAATGGTTAATCTATTCACATTGAACAGCAGAGAAATGTCAGTGAAATGCCCTGATGTTCAGTGGTTTCATTCGGCAGGTTTATTCAGGCGAATCCCATAGGTTTCAATGTTAAAAATATTCCCTTTTTAATTCAATATAGAAACATAGAAAGATGTCGGCAGATAAGAACCTTTCGGCCCATCTAGTCGCCCAATTACATGGATACTTTACCTGGATTTATCTTTTGTTTAGGATAGCCTTATGCCTATCCCATGCCTGCTTAAATTCAGTTACTGTTTTGGCCTCTACCACTTCTACTGGAAGACTGTTCCATGTATCCACCACCCTCTCAGTAAAATAATGCTTCCTGATGTTACTTTTAAACCTTTGCCCCTCTAATCTAAGACTATGTCCTCTTGTTTTGCTACTTTGTTTCCTTTTAAATATACTCCCTTCCTCTACCTTGTGGATTCCCTTTACGTATTTAAATGTTTCTATCATATCTCCTCTGTCTCGTCTTTTTTCCAAGCTGTACATGTTAAGATCATTAAGCCTTTCCTGGTAACTTTTCTCCTTCAAGCCGTACACCATTTTAGTAGCCCTTCTCTGAACTCTCTCTAAGATGTCTATATCCTTCTGGAGATACGGTCTCCAGTACTGCACACAGTACTCCAAGTGAGGTCTCACCAGTGCTCTGTACAGTGGCATGAGCACTTCCCTTTTCCTACTGCTAATACAGGCTCTCCCTACACAACCAAGCATTCTGCCAGCATTTCCAAGCATTCTGCCAGCATTTCCTGCTGCTCTATTACATTGACTACTTACCTTAGATCCTCTGCAATAATAACCCCTAAATCCCAACCCTCAGATGTATCAAATATTCTATATTCAGCCCTTGGGTTTTTACGTCCCAGGTGCATTATCTTGCACTTATCCACATTAAAACTCAATTGCCACAGCTCTGACCATTTTTTTAGTTTACCTAAATCATTTGTCATTTGGCTGATCCCTCCAGGAACGTCAACCCTGTTGCAAATCTTTGTGTCATCAGCAAAAAGACATACTTTTCCATTAATACCTTCTGCAATATCACTAATAAAAATATTAAAGAGAATGGGTCCAAGTACTGACCCCTGAGGTACCCCACTGGTAACAAGACCTTGCGCCGAATAAACTCCATTTACCACAACCCTCTGTTGCCTGTCACTCAGCCACTGCCTAATCCAGTCAACAATATTGGAATCCAAGCTCAAAGATTGCAATTTATTGATAAGCCTTCTATGCGGAACAGTATCAAAAGCCTTACTGAAATCTAAATAAGCAATGTCTACTGCACCACCTGTGTCTATTATTTTTGTTACCCAATCAAAAAAATCAATAAGATTAGTTTGGCATGATCTCCCTGAGGTAAACCCATGTTGTTTCTGATCCTGTAATCTATGTGTTTTTAGATGCTCAACAATCCTTTCCTTTAACATGGTTTCCATTAATTTCCCCACTACTGACGTAAGACTAACTGGCCTATAGTTCCCCGATTCCTCCCTACTACCCTTCTTGTAAATGGGCACAACATTTGCTAATTTCCATCCAATATCTAATAAACCGTTTAATTTGCAGCAAAACCATTTCTAGGCATTTTTCAGGATTAAGAAAAAGCCTAACTGGTGAAAAATCGAGTTAAGATATTCAATAAACTCTTCAAACTTTTTCCTTGGTGGAAGTCCAGATAATCATAACGTCGTCGATGTAGCTCTTCCAACAGTATACGAATTGGTTAAAGTTGGCATTTGATGCGTCAAAAACTATTGTTTCCTCCCAGTATCCCAAATAGAGGTTGGCATACGTAGGAGCACAAGCTGTGCCCATCGCCGAACCTTGACATTGTAGATAATGCTTCCCTTCGAACAGGAAATAGTTATGGGTAAGTATAAATTTTAGAAGATCTAAAATAAAAGTGATTAAACTTTTGGGAGAAGCTGTCAATTCTTGAAAGATCTACTTCCACATGTTTTAGACCCTGTTTGTGAGGGATACTGCTGGACAACAATGATTGAGGTGGGAGATGGAGATCGTTTACAAGAGCTAAGGTGTCTTTAGAGTCTTGAAGAAAAGGGGGTAAATGAGATACATAAGGTCGTAGGGTTTTGTCAATGTAGATACTAATATTTTAAGTGAGACTATCTTTTCCCGATACTATAGGTTTACCAGGAGGTGGATCTTTACCTTTATGAACTTTTGGTAGAGTATAAAAAGTAGCAATTGTCGGATTTTGGTCGCATAAATTCAAATTCTTCTTTTGAAATTAGGGCGTCATTCAAGCCTCTAAAAAGTAATTTTTCGAGTTGTTTAGAATAATTTCTAGTTGGATCACTGGGTAGAATGGTATAGGTCTTGGTATCTTGTAGGATCAATAAAGTCATTCATCTATATAGATCGATAGTACTTCTATCAAATCTATAGTCTTCTGTCAACAGCAATACCTTTCCTCATCTCTGCCAATCAGAATGTATATAATGTATAGAATAGAGATTTCTAAAATAACACAAATACTCGTCTTTTATTGCGCAACTTAATTGTGCTTTTCTGTCGGTGCCTGAGAATATAAATCCCTATACCGAAGTTCAGTTTTGTGTATTTAACCTATACACGTTGGTACTCTTTATGCTGGCTAATAATATCACTGTCAATTTGAAGACTCCTTATATACAATCTCTAACTTATAGATTACTATCTGATAGGCAATCCATTTTTCTGCCCTCTATGTTTAAGTGTATAGACATTTGATCTATAGGAAGGTTACATTGTGTATATATTGTAGCAACACATTCTAACCTATTGGTGTATTTAGGGAAAGATACATTGTACCGGCCTCGTATTACGGGTTTTCTCAATCGGTTTATATCCCGTTGTTTCACGAGATTTTTGTTAGGAGCCTATATCCATCGCCTTGCGCCCCTGATATTTACAATTTACTGGGATCATCGCCTTTAATATTCTAAGGTAGTCACTATACACTTGTCACCTATTTTTAATAATTCTTTGTACCAGTGTTATAATAAATATTCAATAAAATTTATTGTTAGGCTTTTTTCTTCTATATACAGGGTTAACCCCCTAGGGTTATGTCCCTTTTTCTGGCAAAATAGCTACTACTGCATTGCTTAGGTGATTTCTAGCACCTTCTTTTTTCTTTTTTTAATGTTTCAGGATTAACATTACTTTTATTATTATTATCATTCATAGAACCTTATATAAAGTGTGTCCGCCCACCCACCCCTTTTCAGCAGCTGGTCAGATCCATTTGTCAGCTTGAAAATGCCTTCGGTGGGTCGATTCGACGCACTTCGGAGACCATGTGGTGAGTGATTAATTCCCTGCCGGAGGATCGGCAAATTTAAGTCGCCGAAATTACTCTGATTAAAACCGCAGAAAGCAGATGTGGTTCCTGGTCAAACGACCTCACCGGCAAGTTCTTTGGTTTAGACTAGCAGCGATATGTACACACCGGATATCTCCATTATAGATAGGAAGTTCCCTTGGACAGGATCCTGCAATGTACTGTCACCCCCCCCCCCCCACACACACATATCTTGTACAATACTGCACAATCTGTTAGTGCTATATAAAAATGGCCGCCCTCTCCTGGTCACAAGTTATGTCTGTCCTGGCGCACTGTGAGTCTGTCGGAGATGGAGTTGCTGGCAGTGTGCTGCGTTTTAACACTAGGCCTCTCTGAACCAAATTCTGCTTTGAACGAACATTAACACTTAATATGCTGTAACTCGATTACCCGTCCTTACAAATAAACCCCTTATAAATACATGCTGGTTCTTCTTTGAAGTAATTGCATGTAAAAATATATAATTGGCTATTTTATCTCCCGGGTTCCAGTTTCTGGATTTTTTTTATATTTTTTTTCCCATGATGCAACATTTAACAAAAGCTTTTTGTTTTGTGGCGATTTGTTTATTATATCTACTAAGCAATGTTTAGATAAGGAGGCAGGAGGTCTCGTCTCTAGGCTACCTGAGATAAGAGCTGGCAGCTGAAATAAGACAGGGATCTTAAAGGCCTTCTAATTCCCCCCCCCCCCCGGTGATGTCCTTTGAATACATCCCACACAATACAATGATGGTAGTCGGTGACTGACCCATTCTATGACCAAAGCCACACAGTGAGGAGCAAGTGATGGAAAGATACAACACACAATGGATGCACCCAGTGACGCATATAGAGGAAAATATCACACAATGGATGCACCCAGTGACGCATATAGAGGAAAATATCACACAATGGATGCACCCAGTGACCCATATAGATGAAAATATCACATAATGGATGCGCCCAGTGACACACAGAGGAAAATATCACATAATGGATGCGCCCAGTGACACATATAGAGGAAAATATCACACAATGGATGCACCCAGTGACACACAGAGGAAAATATCACACAATGGATGCACCCAGTGACACATATAGAGGAAAATATCACACAATGGATGCACCCAGTGACACATATAGATGAAAATATCACACAATGGATGCGCCCAGTGACACATATAGAGGAAAATATCACACAATGGATGCACCCAGTGACACATATAGAGGAAAATATCACACAATGGATGCACCCAGTGACACATATAGAGGAAAATATTTTCTAAACAAGAAAAACAAACACGTAACATGTCAGCAACATAAATAAAAGGACATTGCAGTTTTTTTTTGTGGTACTGGCCCTTTAAGTCATGGTTTAATCAATCTGAAATTACAGGTTGGGGAAACTTCATTAACGGAAATTCTAACACCCAGAAGTTTCAGAGCCTTTCTGACGGGTTCTGCTGCTCAATGATGTGACTCCGGTCCCTGCAGAACTGCATGAAACGCGCTGGGATCCACGTGTCCGGGGATAGTAGGGCTGAAACAACTAATCGATGATTAAATTAGTTGCCACCTATTTGCATTATGGGTTAATGGGTGTCAATTAATCGTCCTGTGTGCAGCACACACTGTTTATTCAGACTGAGTTAAACGTAAATAACCTCAGCTTCGGAGCTGATAGAAAACGCGCCGCTGCTTCACTCGGTGTGATTTAGTTCTAGGATTATGTCAGACTCAACCAGTTTGTTTTTATTCCATTTACAACATAGCAGAATAACACAAACAATAGGATACTGTCACTGGGTGAAGGAGCTGTATGCCTGTGATTTATCCTTAATTGAAGTTGGAGTCCTGTGCCACCACCCCACCCTCCCTGCCACACCCTCTTTGGTCAGGAACTGCCATCGCCTCCCTTTGGTCTGGTCCTTTCCCCAACTCAGATCCGGTCTTTTGTCCACACCCACTCCCTCTCACACTCTAGCAAAGTCACTCCCTTCCACCTCCAGTCCCTCCTCCCACTCAGTTTGTTCATGAAATTATTAAAAATGGACACTCTACCACTTTAATTTATTAACCCCGATTTCATGCTGACATCATCATCTTTATCAAAGTGCTTGTATCCGCGTTCATTTGAGAAAGCAAACATGGGCTTAAGCTGCGCTCGCGGCATCGACCCGTCCCTCTGACCGAGCGCTTGCGGCATCGACCCGTCCCTCTGACCGAGCGCTTGCGGCATCGACCCGTCCCTCTGACCGAGCGCTTGCGGCATCGACCCGTCCCTCTGACCGAGCGCTTGCGGCATCGACCCGTCCCTCTGACCGAGCGCTTGCGGCATCGACCCGTCCCTCTGACCGAGCGCTTGCGGCATCGACCCGTCCCTCTGACCGAGCGCTTGCGGCATCGACCCGTCCCTCTGACCGAGCGCTTGCGGCATCGACCCGTCCCTCTGACCGAGCGCTTGCGGCATCGACCCGTCCCTCTGACCGAGCGCTTGCGGCATCGACCCGTCCCTCTGACCGAGCGCTTGCGGCATCGACCCGTCCCTCTGACCGAGCGCTTGCGGCATCGACCCGTCCCTCTGACCGAGCGCTTGCGGCATCGACCCGTCCCTCTGACCGAGCGCTTGCGGCATCGACCCGTCCCTCTGACCGAGCGCTTGCGGCATCGACCCGTCCCTCTGACCGAGCGCTTGCGGCATCGACCCGTCCCTCTGACCGAGCGCTTGCGGCATCGACCCGTCCCTCTGACCGAGCGCTTGCGGCATCGACCCGTCCCTCTGACCAGCGCTTGCGGCATCGACCCGTCCCTCTGACCGAGCGCTTGCGGCATCGACCCGTCCCTCTGACCGAGCGCTTGCGGCATCGACCCGTCCCGCTGACCGATTACGATATTCTGCTCAATCCTGCAATGGATTCACAATGTAAAAACCTTTTACAGAATGAGATTTGCTGCAGTTCCAGGCCCCCCCCCCCCGGTTAGTTTGCGGTGATTTGTGTGCGTTCGGCAGTGTAAGGGTACGTTTATTTCTTGTTTCAGAGTACGCGCAGCTCTTTGCGGCTCTCATTGCTCGTACGGCAAAGGACATCGATGTGCTGATCGACTCGCTGCCCAGTGAGGAATCCACGGCGGCTCTGCAGGTGAGACGTCACAATCTACACCTTTTTACTAGAGGGTTATTCACTGACCTCCAAAATCGCACCGAGCGGTGACCTTCACTCGGTCTGTTCACGAAGCTGTCACTTCACCAAATACTGGCAAATTGACAGCAAAATACAGGGCAGTTGGCCCCAATTCGGCCGCACCATAACTGCTCCATAGGAGACTATTGTGTCTCCTATTCATAAAATGCTGACATTCCAGCGACGTGCCCCGGTTTCAATCCCACCGGTTTTAAGCCGACAAATTCAATGTAAAGGTTTCTTTTCATGTTCAGCGAAAAGCCTTGAATTTTTTTTTTTACCCATTTTAATGCATTTTGGTTTAAACGCGTTCTGGGAGAGACGTTCCATTGGTGTTTTTTTTTATTATTTTGGCGCAGTTTGGTGGAATTTGCTGGTTCTCCACGTTTTTTCTGGGTTTTGGTGACTCGATATTCAGCGCAATGCAGTGACTAGTCACAAACGGTGAATTCACCGACATGTCACAGCTGTGATGTGAGGACAGGATGTTGCGTGTAGGGGCCCTTTAAATCCATCTCGCTGTTCGTGGCCTCTTCGTGTTCTGACATGGTCTGTTGATGTTCCAGGCTGCCAGTCTGTACCAGCTGGAGGAGGAGAACCACGCGGCTGCCACCCGCCTGGAGGATGTGGTGTACAGGGGGGACCTGCTGCTGGAGAAGATCCAGACGGCGCTGGCGGATATCGCTCAGTCCCAGTTGAAGACACGCAGTGGGGCGCACAGCCAGCCGGTGCCAGAGACATAACAGCAGGGGGCGCTATTTCTCTTCTTCTAAAAACCTGAAAAGACTATGAACTGCGCTATGTCTGCCGTGAACGCCGGCTGCGGCACGATGGAATGTGACCGTCTTTCTGCTGGTGTTCTGGATACTTTACACCAGTCTCAAACCCTGCCCCCCCCCCCCATTTTATTTCCTGTAATCCTAGAGAATCATGGGAGTTGTAGTTCAGGAACGGGGGCGGGTATTGGTGTTTGACATTTTTGCTTTTATACTTGTTGTTTCTGCCACGTTGTCTCGGCACAGTGTGTGTCGGCACAGATCTCCGCTGCTCACCTACTCACGTTGCATTCATGTTTTCTGCATTAATATATTTTGTGTTTTTCTAATCGTTTGGTAAAATATCATTCAGGCGCGACGCCGCAGTTATTAATGGCAGCCATGGGGGAAATCCCACCCGTCCTGCAGAAAGGGCAACTACGATGGTGTTTTCTTTCATATCAATAAAGTTTTTGTTTGTTCCAGTCTAGTAATTTTTGGCATTTTCACAGATCAATGACTGGGGGGCGCGTTGCCACCTGGACGGTAACCTTCCTCTGCAGATAATACCCGTTTCGGCGTCTCTGTATCTGCTTCAGAAATCGATAGTTAATGTGTTCGTCCTCACGAGGAGAATCCCACCTCTCAAACTACTCCAGGTTTTTTATGAAATTTTTTTTCTTCTTTAAATCCCATGATTCACCCTGTGCGCCCCTCCCCCTGCCGAAAATAAATTAACCTCTGGATCGATACAGAATGTATGGGTTCATGTCGGAGCTAGGGTCGCCAGGTCAAACATGTTTTCCCGGACACGTTACCATTTCATGCAGAGAGGGGGGGGGGGCACAGGGAAAAGTGCTGCCCTGTAACATGTATAATTCATATGCTGCAGGAAGGAAATCAAGGCAGGTCACCTGGGATTCCTGATTTTGTCCCTGCAGTGTATGGATTATACATGTTGCAGGGTGGCATTTTTTTCATGCACTGCCCATCAGCATGAATATATTGTGTCCAGGAGAAGACGGCTGCCCTCCAATATAACCAAAACCTGCAGTGCGATGCGAGAGGTTTAGAACGTGGCAGCGGCGGTGCGTCGGCGCTATAATGCTCTGGTGGTATAGGCGCAGGATCTGCTCTAGCTCGGGGGTGCGCTGTAACCCTCATAAGTAAGAAGTGCAGATGTACCATAGATCATGTCACGTTTACCGGAGTCTCAGAGCTCGGACACCAGATGTGAAGGCAGCCGGTGATATTATCCAGGTGCGCCGGATCAGCCTCAGCCGCCTCCTTGGTGGATGTAAAACAGCCAGGACCCAAAATAAAGGTATAAAATAGGTGGTTTTAGTAAAGCAAATAGAAAAAAAAGTGTGAAATTACCAGCACAGGGCGGAGGTGGCTGAGAGGCAGCCAGTGATTCCTATCAGCCTCAGCCACCTCCTCGGTGTACTGGATGTGTCCCCCTTCAGCTCCTTATACTGCTCTCCTGATATCAACATCATAACAATCGGCGGCCATCTGTGCCTGGCCCCGCCTACTGCGCCGTGCTCACAGTCCTTAAGAAGGTGGATTATTGTAATGATCCCTGTGTGTGCGGCGCTGCGTTCCCATGCATCAAATAATGTGACACGTTTCCCTGCCAGCATCGTATGACGCGTTTGTTCCCAGGTTATTACATCATCCTCCTTACACGGGTTATTAATTGTGAATAGTCCTAAAAAAACCCAGATAAAAACGTCGCGTGAAGCAGCGCGTGCGACTAATTATACAGAGGCGTTTAATGAGGACGGATTGTGACTGTATGACATCATCATGACACTATTAAACAGGCTGTAGATCGTTACCTGACACAAACCCCTAATTACTCGATCCGTGAGATTCCACACACCATATAAATGTAAACCACTAACGAGTGACCTCACTCTGTCTGATGACATCACTTTTAAGTTTAGATGTGTATCGACGCGCCGGCCTCGTGCGAGATTTCACGCAGGAGCTGCACTAAAACACGACCTCAGATCTGTGCGATTCCAACGAGACGCACGTGGCCCTTTACGAGGAATCCGGTCACGGGAACCGGTTCTTCCAGACAGGCGAGCCGGCCCGGGCGGATCCTTACTGGATGCGGGCTGGTTGTGTGACGCGCGGGAGGAGGCGGAGCCTGTTTGTAAACTGCGTCTTGATTATTCTGTAAATTTTTTGCAAAAACCCTTTTTGTTGTTTTGATTTTAAAAACCTTTTTGTATTTTTTACTATTGAGACATTTTTATTGATTTAACCCATTACAAGACTTTTTTTTTCCTTCTGTTTTCGGTGAAATTCAGTGAGGTTAATTCGGCGCTTTTCACCAACGTCCGATAACTGCTTCGGTAACTCCAATTTCGGCGACGTACGGTGATCATGTGATATAAAGGCAATTCCACAAGTTTTTTACGAAATAGAAATCATTAAAGAGACGGAAATAAAAAAAAACACTGAAAATTTGTTAAATTTCAGTACTTTGAGAACAGATTTCCCCCCCCCACCCCCGAGCCAGCGGGACGCGGCGTAAATAAAACGCTCGCGGGAAATCAGGACTGTGCAGGAATATTCAGGAGACTTGGCTGCTATTAAGAGAATCCCTGGAATTCATTGTGAAACAGATGGAAACGGTTTCATGGATTAGTAAACATTCCAAACCGTTACACGTCTCCGATCCTCCACAAAATACATACCCGGGACTGATGTCACAAGCTCGCTGAGCATCATGGGAAATATCACGATGTCACAACGTATCGGGGCGATTTATGTCAAATGTAATTCAGAACAAAAACTTGGAGGTTTATTACTGTGCAGCTCTGTTACACACCCGCACACCCTGAATACATAGAGGAGCCTCTAAAAACACACCCGCACACCCTGAATATATGGAGGAACCCCTAAAATGACACCCACACACCCTGAATTTATAGAGGAGCCCCTAAAAAGACACCCGCACACCCTGAATAGAGGAGCCCCTAAAAACACACCCGCACATCCTGAATATATGGAGGAACCACTAAAAAGACACCCACACACCCTGAATATATGGAGGAACCCCTAAAAACACACCCGCACACCCTGAATATATGGAGGAGCCCCTAAAAAACACCCACACACCCTGAAATATTGGAGGAACCCCTAAAAACACACCCGCACACCCTGAATATATGGAGGAGCCCCTAGAAAGACACCCGCACACCATGAATATATGGAGGAACCCCTAAAAAAGACAACCACACACCCTGAATATAGGAGGAACCCCTAAAAACACACCCACACACCCTGAATATATGGAGGAACCCCTAAAAACACACCACACACCCTGAATTTATAGAGGAGCCCCTAAAAAGACACCCGCACACCCTGAATAGAGGAGCCCCTAAAAAGACATCCGCACATCCTGAATATATGGAGGAACCTAAAAACACCACACACCCTGAATATATGGAGGAGATCTCTAAAAAGACACCCACACACCTGAATATATGAAGGAGCCCCTAAAAATACACCCGCACAAACCCTGAATATATAGAGGAGCCCCTAAAAATACACCCGCACACCCTGAATATATAGAGAAACCTCTAAAAAGACACCCGCACACCCTGAATATATGGAGGAGCCCCTAAAAACACACCTGCACACCCTAATATATAGAGAAACCTCTAAAAAGACACCGCCACACACCTGAATATATAGAGGAGCCCCTAAAAATACACCCGCCACACCCTGAATATATGAGGAACCCCTAAAAAACACACCCACACACCCTGAATATATGGAGGAGCCCCTAAAAACACACCCGCCACCCCTGAATATATAGAGGAGACTCTAAAAAGACACCCACACACCCTGAATATATGGAGGAACCCCTAAAAACACACCTGCACACCCTGAATATATGGAGGAGCCCCTAAAAACACACCGCACACCCTGAATAATATAGAGGAGACTCTAAAAAGACACCCACACACCCTGAATATATGAGGAACCCCTAAAAACACACCCACACACCCTGAATATTGGAGGAACCCCTAAAAAACACACCCGCACACCCTGAATATATGGAGGAGACTCTAAAAAGACACCCACACACCCTGAATATATGGAGGAGCCCCTAAAAAGGACACCTGCACACCCTGAATATATGGAGGAGCCCCTAAAAAAGACACACCACACACCCTGAATATATGGAGGAGTCCCTAAAAAGACACCCGCACACCCTGAATATATAGAGAAGCCCCTAAAAATACACCCGCACACCTGAATATATGGAGGTAACCCCTAAAACACACCACACCCTGAATATATGGAGAACCCCTAAAAACACACCACACCCTGAAATATAGGAGGAGCCCCTAAAAAACACCCACACACCCTGAATATATGGGGAACCCCTAAAAAACACACCCACACACCCTGAATATATGGAGGAGCCCCTAAAAACACACCCGCACACCACGAATATATAGAGGAGACTCTAAAAAACACCCACACACCCTGAATTATATGGAGGAACCCCTAAAAACACACCCACACACCCTGAATATATGGAGGAACCCCTAAAAAACACACCCGCACACCCTGAATATATGGAGGAGACTCTTAAAAAGACACCCACACACCCTGAATATATGGAGGAGCCCCTAAAAAAGAGCAGCCCGCACACCTGATATATGGAGGAGCCCCTAAAAAGACACCGCACACCTGTATATATGGAGGAACCCCTAAAAACACACCCGGCACACCCTGAATATATAGAGGAGCCCCTAAAAAGACACCCACATACCCTGAATATATGGAGGAACCCCTAAAAACACACCCGCACATCCTGAATATATGGAGAAACCCTAAAAACACCCACACACCCTGAATATATGGAGGAGCCCCTAAAAAGACACCCGCACACCCTGAATATATAGAGAAGCCCCTAAAAATACACCCGCACACCCTGAATATATGGAGGAACCCCTAAAAACACCCACACACCCTGAATATATAGAGGAGCCCCTAAAAAGACACCCACATACCCTGAATATATGGAGGAACCCCTAAAAACACACCCATACATCCTGAATATATGGAGGAACCCCTAAAAACACCCACACCCTGAATATATGGAGGAGCCCCTAAAAAGACACCCACACACCCTGAATATATGGAGGAGCCTCTAAAAACACACCCGCACACCCTGAACATATGGAGGAGTCCCTAAAAAGACACCCGCACATCCTGAATATATGGAGGAACCCCTAAAAACACCCGCACACCCTGAATATATGGAGGAACCCCTAACAACACACCCTGAATATATGGAGGAGACCCTAAAAATACACCCGCACACCCTGAATATATGAAGGAGCCCCTAAAAAGACACCCGCACACCCTGAATATATAGAGGAGCCCCTAAAAATACACCCGCACACCCTGAATATATAGAGAAACCTTTAAAAAGACACCCGCACACCCTGAATATATGGAGGAACCCCTAAAAACACACCCACACACCCTGAATATATGGAGGAACCCCTAAAAACACACCCGCACACCCTGAATATATAGAGGAGACTCTAAAAAGACACCCGCACACCCTGAATATATGGAGGAGACTCTAAAAAGACACCCACACACCCTGAATATATGGAGGAGCCCCTAAAAAGACACCCGCACACCCTGAATATATGGAGGAGCCCCTAAAAAGACACCCACACACCCTGAATATATGGAGGAACCCCTAAAAACACACCCGCACACCCTGAATATATAGAGAAGCCCCTAAAAATATACCCGCACACCCTGAATATATGGAGGAACCCCTAAAAACACCACACCACCCTGAATATATGGAGGAGCCCCTAAAAATACACCCGCCACACCCTGAATATATAAGAGGAGCCCCAAAAAGACACCCGCACACCCTGAATATATGGAGGAGCCCCTAAAAAGCCACCCGCACACCCTGAATATATAGGAGGAACCCCAAAAAAGACACCCGCACACCCTGAATATATGGAGGAGCCCCTAAAAATACACCCGCACACCCTGAATATATGGAGGAACCCCTAAAAACACACCCGCACACCCTGAATATATGGAGGAACCCTAAAAAGACGCCCGCACACCCTGAATATATGGAGGAACCCCTAAAAAGACACCTGCACACCCTGAATATATGGAGGAGCCCCTAAAAAGACGCCCGCATCAGAAGAAAAGGCTGTTTCTGATGAATAGGGATATGGAGTTCTGGTCATCGCTGGGAATAATAAATAAACGCGGTTCTGCATTATTTTGGGTAAGATAAGGGTCTGCGCAGGGCACGGGCGGGCGGTCTCAGCCCTATATATAGAGCAGTGTGGCTATATTTGGGGCGGAAAGATCTTTCTTCGATGCTTTCACTGAGTCTTGTCCAAGGCAGACGAAAACAGAAATAAAGTGAGATCTGACATTATTTTTGGGGATGATTCATTGGGTTTGGCGACTCTGCGTGGTTTCCTGGACCCATTTATTATGCGACGCATTCTGTGTCACTGCGCCGTATATACTGAATAAACAGGTATTAATATGTTAAATAAATCGCTGTAAATATATCATGAAAGAAACAGAGAATAAAAATCATCAACTGCACAGGCATATCCGCTAAGCCAGGCATGGCGATCGATTGCATTGTTTCAGGACTACATATCCCATGATGCTTAGTCACCCCGAAAGCTAGCTGAGCATCATGGGACATGTAGTTCCAAAACATCTGAGGTGCCAAGGTTCGCCGTTACTGCACGAAGTGGTGAAATAACGGAGAATTATTATATCTGGAGTTGAACATTTCTCACGCTCTTTTTATTGGATTATTTAAACGTTTGCAACTCACGGCTTAAAGAAGGACGGGGATGGACGAGAAATACTTTGGTGATGATGTCACGGGTGAGCCGGCTTGGAGTGATGTCACCGGGGAGGAAGGAAGGGACCGCGATCAGGATAATTGATGCGGTTTGAGGATGTGGGTAATTATTTGGGAGATAATTACCTGGAAGGGACGATTACACGGAGACAAGGGAACATCCACACCGGATAACGGGGATTTTGCCGTGTTTTGAATTTTTTGTCTAAAATCTGCCCTAAAAAAGTTAAAAAGACATACAGGGTTATTCAAAGAGAATCGAAAAGTCACTGCACGGTTCGGTGACTTTTCGTTCTCTTCAATTCGGTGCAAATCGGCTTTCCCATTTCGGCGACCCTGCGGTGTGTTCAGCAAGCGCCACAGGGCTGTCGAAGTGCAGGGAAAAGCTGCCGAAAAACCCGGCGAAAACACGTAAAAACATCTGCATTAACCCGTCGAAGACGCCGGAAAAACATGCGTAGGAGCCGATCACACGCAGCGAAGCCGCCGGAGAAAACCGACACCGCAGACGAATGCAGTGAATAAATTAGGAAAACAGTTTGTATGAATGATTGAAAAGTGAAACACTGTTTGCAAAGAAACTACTGAGCGAAAATGTCTGAAATTTACATATAAAATCCAATGAATGATAATAAAAAGGGCTGTTACAGAAAAATAAGTAATCTAAAAAAAGATTTTAACCACTTCGATGCTGAGGACGCGCTCAGCGCGTCCTCAGCATTCCCGCTGGTATGCGGAGGACGCGCTGAGCGCGTCCTCCCATTGGGGTCAGCGTTCGGCCGGGTTCTGGCCGATCGCTGGCCCCCCCGGTGCGGGCTGACATCCTGGATGTCAGCCGCGCATCCGGGACCACAGCCGCCCGAATTAGGTGTCATCGCGGCAGCGCGATGACACCTAATTCAGGCCCCCCCCGCATGTGCGGAGGAGGCGCCTGAAAGGGAGGGGGGGAGGTCCTTCGGACCTCTCTCCCTCCCGATCGGCGGCTCTGCGGGGGTTAACCCAGGCATCATTTGGAAGGGCACAGCCTGCCCTTCCAAATGATGCCTGGCATTAACCCCTGGGGAGCTGGATCGCGAATCGGCGCTGAAAAGCGCCGATTCGTGATCCTTTCCCGGAGCTGGCCGACATCTTGGATGTCGGCCAAGCCTCCGGGAACTCCCCCTGAGGACTGGCGTCATCGTGCATAGCACTATGACGCCAGTCCTGGACTTAACCCTTAACTGCCACCAACGGTGGAGATAGGGAGTTCCAATGAACTCCCTATCTCCCGATCCGTGGCAGTTAGGGGTTAAATTTTGGTATGGTTGGATCGGCCAGAGCATGGCCGTTCCAACGATACCAAACATGAAAGTGAAAAATTTTGTAAAAAAAAATGAAAAATAAAAATAAAAACAAATTTAAAAAAAAATTATAAAAAAAAAATAAACACTTTTTTTTTTTTTTTTTTGGTTTGTTAATGCAGCAATATTGTTCCCATTTCAATTATAATGTGAACAATGATGCTGCACTAACGATTTTTGTATGCGGTGCGTTTGTTAAAAATCGCGTAATTTTCCCCCCAAAAAAATGTAACGAGACCCCATCTCTAATTTTTTAAACAAGCGCACCCCATACAAAATATAACCGCAATTGCTCGCATGTTAAAATGTGAAAAAAAACACTTTACACATTGTAAATTATTGAAAATACATATTTTATTGCATTTTTTGTTATAATATACAGACATGACATAACGTATACATATAATAATGACATATTATGAATCTGCCGAGTCTGACGGAAAGAACGATATATAATATGTCTGGGTCATATACTAAAACAAGCCTTCAAAACGCGTTTAAACATGATGAGCAAAACCGGTAAAAATGACCTCAGCACAGGGGCGGGAAAAGCCTCAGCAGCGAAAGGGTTAAAAAATCTGACTTTTAAAAACAAAAATCAAAATCCAGAAAAATGCTTAAAAGATCCTAAAAAATCTGTAAATAAAGAGACTCTTTACTGCAGAATTTTATAATGAATGGTTTATTAGATATTGAATTAAAACGGGAATATTTTTAACATTGAAACCTATGGGATTCTCCTGAATAAACCTGTCGAATGAAACCACCGAATGGCAGGGCATTAGGGGAACCTTTCACTGCTGGTTTGTGTTCTCTGAATAGATGAAGCATTGCTTCTCTATGGGGATTCACTGCCCTCGAACAGGCACCGAACAGGCACCGTGTGTGCAGGCAATTCGCCAGGATTTGGCGTAGGTATTGCCTGCTCTCTGAATCGCCGAATGGCCAGGAAAGGTAACCGTATGCTGAAAATCATCGTTCGGTTCCCTTTCTCCAGCCATTCGGATCTCTTGGAATAACCCTGTATGTTTCTTTAGTGAGGGGGATGTGAAGGAATTTAGGAGGATTATTCTGGAATTTCTTTATTTTGTGTTTGTGGTTTTATAAGAATAACCCCCCCCCCCCCGCTTCCTCTTCCCAAAGGACGAACTGAGTCACTGAACGCAGGAACACTGGCGTCATTGTAACCAGGGGTCTATGATGGCGATGACCTCACTCACAGTGTTATGGAATGAGGTCATCAATCCGAGCCAGAGAATGGGACTCCTGTCTGAGGGGCGACGGTTAATGGGTAACCTGGCTTCCGGATTAAAAAAAACCATGGGAACAGTCACATGGGGCCAAGAGGGGCCGGGCCCAAACTGATGGCAGGACAGACGCCAAGCCGTTATGAGACATATATTCCTCAGGGAAAGATACGTAGACAGGCGGCCCTGATTACGAAGGACAGCTCTCGTTTTGGCCTCAAATTCCTCTGTCTCCTCTTTTCTTTTTTTTTTGTATTCAAAATGTTATTTTGAAACAATGTCAGCGGAAAAGGCCACGCAGGGCCACAGACTCGTCATCAGGAAAATCCACGGAAATAAAAATAACAACAATAGACAGCAATAAGGGGAGGGGGAAATGGAGGGCACTCGACATAAGTAACCAGGGAGGTGGTCTCGTCATCAAACAGACATGGGGCAACCACATAAAAGAAACAAAAAGGGGGGGTGGGTAGAAGGGGAAAGATGGAGGACAGCCCGGGAAAAGGTGGCATTCCTGGCTCACTCCAGCAACCCCACAAGGAGGCTGGAGGTCACGGAAGAGGCCACAGGGCCAGGCGTCCTGGGGCCAGAGGAAGCGGTCAGAGCCATGGTAGCCGCTCCAATGGCTCGCCCAGGGCAACCTATTGTCCCGCACCCCAAAAGAAAAAAAAGGGGGGGCAAAATGAAAAGGTGGCTAGATGCCCAGACCGTCACGCCAAACCACAACTTGGACAGATGAAGCAGAGTCCGCTAAAGAGTGTCCAGAGGGGGGGGGATAAATCAGCAAAAGTTCTCAACAAGATGTGTATGTGGTGGTGGGGGGGGGGGGTGTCAGCAGGAGAAAATGCTTCTAGGGAAACTAGAAAAGCAGCGTCACAGGAAAGATGTCGGCAGCCAGGAGGTCGATAGCAGTCTCCTCTAGCTCAGCCAGTGTCCAGGAACAAAAGACACCCGGCCCGATAACATACTGTCCGCAAGAAGTCACAGGCAAGGCCAAGGTGCGCGGGCACCAGAGCATAGGTCGCCACCTCCGACTTCTCGTCCTCAACCGCACGGAGGGCACACAGGGCAATCCGCTTCCCAAGGGCATAGTGGCTTCTCCAAAACCGCAGGGGGCACCTCGAACCAACTGCCTCCGGGCAATTCCAGCAGCCCCATTAACCGCGTTGGGGGTCCGGGAGAGTCCTAGTGCGCCACCGACAGTCCCAGGCCACACCACTACCTCCCCTGTTCCAGGGGGATACAGCAGGAGAGGCGCCAAGACATCCTGTTCCACGGCAGCAGGAGTAGCCTCAGACGTGGCGATTCCATCTGGGTCCCAGGATCCCCGGCCACACTCATCATGATCCCCCGCAGCGCTCATCCATCCTGCTTCCCAAAGGGAAGCACCCCATACCTCCCGGAACTCAGCAAGCAGGACCGTCAGATCTCCCCTTGTCAGCTGGAGTAAGGCGTCATCAGACCTCTGGCGAAAAAAGGGAGACGACTCCAGAAGGGACCCATGCTCCGCATCCAGGCACGAGAGCGCAGCCACAGTGGACCCCGCAGAAGGGTCAGGCATTTCAGGCCACCTTGGGACACCTGCAAAGGCCAGGGCACGCAAACTCGTCCTCACCTACGAGCCCGTCACACCGAACCAAACACCGCAGAATACTTGAGGAATCAGCACGAGGGGCGCACAGGCAAAGAAAAATCTGTCTCCTCTTTTTTGTTGTAATGCCCCACCTTTTAGGGGCTCCTCCATATATTCAGGTTGTGTGGGTGTCTTTTTAGGGGTTCCTCCATATATTCAGGGTGTGTGGGTGTTTTTAGGGGTTCCTCCATATATTCAGGGTGTGTGGGTGTCTTTTTAGGGGCTCCTCCATATATTCAGGGTGTGCGGGTGTCTTTTTAGGGGCTCCTCCATATATTCAGGGTGTGTGGGTGTCTTTTTAGGGGCTCCTCCATATATTCAGGGTGTGAGAGTGTGTTTTTAGGGGCTCCTCCATATATTCAGGGTGTGCGGGTGTGTTTTTAGGGGTTCCTCCATATATTCAGGGTGTGCGGGTGTGTTTTTAGGGTCTCCTCCATATATTCAGGGTGTGTGTGGGTGTTTTTAGGGGTTCCTCCATATATTCAGGGTGTGCGGGTGTGTTTTTAGGGGCTCCTCCATATATTCAGGGTGTGCGGGTGTGTTTTTAGGGGTTCCTCCATATATTCAGGGTGTGCGGGTGTGTTTTTAGGGGTTCCTCCATATATTCAGGGTGTGCGTGTGTGTTTTTAGGGTCTCCTCCATATATTCAGGGTGTGTGTGGGTGTTTTTTAGGGGTTCCTCCATATATTCAGGGTGTGCGGGTGTGTTTTTTAGGGCTCCTCCATATATTCAGGGTGTGCGGGTGTGTTTTTAGGGGTTCCTCCATATATTCAGGGTGTGCGGGTGTCTTTTTAGGGGCTCCTCCATATATTCAGGGTGTGCGTGTGTGTTTTTAGGGGCTCCTCCATATATTCAGGGTGTGTGTGGGTGTTTTTAGGGGTTCCTCCATATATTCAGGGTGTGCGGGTGTGTTTTTAGGGGTTCCTCCATATATTCAGGGTGTGCGGGTGTGTATTTAGGGTTCCTCCATATATTCAGGGTGTGAGGGTGTGTTTTTAGGGGTTCCTCCATATATTCAGGTTGTGTGGGTGTGTTTTTAGGGGTTCCTCCATATATTCAGGTGTGGTGGGTGTATTTTTAGGGGTTCCTCCATATATTCAGGGTGTGTGGGTGTGTTTTTAGGGGTTCCTCCATATATTCAGGGTGTGTGGGTGTGTTTTTAGGGGTTCCTCCATATATTCAGGGTGTGTGGGTGTGTTTTTAGGGGTTCCTCCATATATTCAGGGTGTGTGGGTGTATTTTTAGGGGCTCCTCCATATATTCAGGGTGTGCGGGTGTGTTTTTTAGGGGTTCCTCCATATATTCAGGGTGTGTGGGTGTATTTTTAGGGGCTCCTCCATATATTCAGGGTGTGCGGGTGTGTTTTTTAGGGGCTCCTCCATATATTCAGGGTGTGCGGGTGTGTTTTTTAGGGGTTCCTCCATATATTCAGGGTGTGTGGGTGTTTTTAGGGGTTCCTCCATATATTCAGGGTGTGCGGGTGTGTTTTTTTAGGGGTTCCTCCATATATTCAGGGTGTGCGGGTGTATTTTTAGGGGCTCCTCCATATATTCAGGGTGTGTGGGTGTATTTTTAGGGGTTCCTCCATATATTCAGGGTGTGTGGGTGTCTTTTTAGGGGCTCCTCCATATATTCAGGGTGTGTGGGTGTATTTTTAGGGGTTCCTCCATATATTCAGGGTGTGTGGGTGTGTTTTTAGGGTCTCCTCCATATATTCAGGGTGTGTGGGTGTCTTTTTAGGGGCTCCTCCATATATTCAGGGTGTGTGTGTGTCTTTTTAGGGGTTCCTCCATATATTCAGGGTGTGTGGGTGTGTTTTTAGGGTCTCCTCCATATATTCAGGGTGTGTGTGTGTCTTTTTAGGGTCTCCTCCATATATTCAGGGTGTGTGGGTGTATTTTTAGGGGTTCCTCCATATATTCAGGGTGTGCGGGTGTATTTTTAGGGGCTCCTCCATATATTCAGGGTGTGTGGGTGTGTTTTTAGGGGCTCCTCCATATATTCAGGATGTGTGGGTGTCTTTTTAGGGGCTCCTCCATATATTCAGGGTGTGTGGGTGTATTTTTAGGGGCTCCTCCATATATTCAGGGTGTGTGGGTGTATTTTTAGGGGCTCCTCCATATATTCAGGGTGTGTGGGTGTGTTTTTAGGGGCTCCTCCATATATTCAGGGTGTGCGGGTGTGTTTTTAGGGGCTCCTCCATATATTCAGGGTGTGTGGGTGTATTTTTAGGGGCTCCTCCATATATTCAGGGTGTGTGGGTGTGTTTTTTAGGGGTTCCTCCATATATTCAGGGTGTGCGGGTGTGTTTTTTAGGGGTTCCTCCATATATTCAGGGTGTGTGGGTGTGTTTAGAGGCTCCTCCATATATTCAGGGTGTGCGGGTGTATTTTTAGGGGCTCCTCCATATATTCAGGGTGTGTGGGTGTATTTTTAGGGGTTCCTCCATATATTCAGGGTGTGTGGGTGTATTTTTAGGGGTTCCTCCATATATTCAGGGTGTGTGGGTGTGTTTTTAGGGTCTCCTCCATATATTCAGGGTGTGTGGGTGTCTTTTTAGGGGTTCCTCCATATATTCAGGGTGTGCGGGTGTCTTTTTAGGGGCTCCTCCATATATTCAGGGTGTGCGGGTGTGTTTTTAGGGGTTTCTCCATATATTCAGGGTGTGCGGGTGTGTTTTTAGGGGCTCCTCCATATATTCAGGGTGTGTGTGTGTCTTTTTAGGGGTTCCTCCATATATTCAGGGTGTGTGGGTGTGTTTTTAGGGGCTCCTCCATATATTCAGGGTGTGTGGGTGTATTTTTAGGGGTTCCTCCATATAGTCAGGGTGTGCGGGTGTATTTTTAGGGGTTCCTCCATATATTCAGGGTGTGCGGGTGTGTTTTTAGGGGCTCCTCCATATATTCAGGGTGTGTGGGTGTATTTTTAGGGGTTCCTCCATATATTCAGGGTGTGTGGGTGTGTTTTTAGGGGTTCCTCCATATATTCAGGGTGTGCGGGTGTATTTTTAGGGGTTCCTCCATATATTCAGGGTGTGCGGGTGTATTTTTAGGGGTTCCTCCATATATTCAGGGTGTGCGGGTGTCTGAGTCACTGAACGCAGGAACACTCGCGTCATTGTAACCAGGGATCTGTGATGGCGATGACCTCACTCACAGTGTTATGGAATGAGGTCATCAATCCGAGCCAGAGAATGGGACTCCTGTCTGAGGGGCGACGGTTAATGGGTAACCTGGCTTCCAGGTTAGGATTAAATAACGGGGGGGGTGATTTTTTTATTAGAGTGTTCCTTTAATGCACGTATCTTGTGTGTGCTCGGGTTTCCGTCTGTAGGTAGATGTGGGGTTCAGTCTGTAGGTAGATGCGGGGTTCGGTCTGTAGGTAGATGCGGGGTTCGGTCTGTAGGTAGATACGGGGTTCGGTCTGTAGGTAGATACGGGGTTCAGTCTGTAGGTAGATGTGGGGTTCGGTCTGTAGGTAGATACGGGGTTCGGTCTGTAGGTAGATGCGGGGTTCGGTCTGTAGGTAGATGTGGGGTTCGGTCTGTAGGTAGATACGGGGTTCGGTCTGTAGGTAGATGCGGGGTTCGGTCTGTAGGTAGATGTGGGGTTCGGTCTGTAGGTAGATACGGGGTTCGGTCTGTAGGTAGATACGGGGTTCAGTCTGTAGGTAGATACGGGGTTCGGTCTGTAGGTAGATACGGGGTTCGGTCTGTAGGTAGATGCGGGGTTCGGTCTGTAGGTAGATGCGGGGTTCGGTCTGTAGGTAGATGCGGGGTTCGGTCTGTAGGTAGATGCGGGGTTCGGTCTGTAGGTAGATGCGGGGTTCAGTCTGTAGGTAGATGCGGGGTTCGGTCTGTAGGTAGATGCGGGGTTCGGTCTGTAGGTAGATGCAGGGTTCGGTCTGTAGGTAGATGTGGGGTTCAGTCTGTAGGTAGATGCGGGGTTCAGTCTGTAGGTAGATGCGGGGTTCGGTCTGTAGGTAGATGCGGGGTTCGGTCTGTAGGTAGATGCGGGGTTCGGTCTGTAGGTAGATACGGGGTTCGGTCTGTAGGTAGATACGGGGTTCGGTCTGTAGGTAGATACGGGGTTCAGTCTGTAGGTAGATACGGGGTTCGGTCTGTAGGTAGATGCGGGGTTCAGTCTGTAGGTAGATGCTGGGTTCGGTCTGTAGGTAGATGCGGGGTTCGGTCTGTAGGTAGATGCGGGGTTCGGTCTGTAGGTAGATACGGGGTTCGGTCTGTAGGTAGATACGGGGTTCAGTCTGTAGGTAGATACGGGGTTCGGTCTGTAGGTAGATGCGGGGTTCGGTCTGCAGGTAGATGCGGGGTTCGGTCTGTAGGTAGATGCGGGGTTCGGTCTGTAGGTAGATGCGGGGTTCGGTCTGTAGGTAGATGTGGGGTTCAGTCTGTAGGTAGATGTGGGGTTCAGTCTGTAGGTAGATGCGGGGTTCGGTCTGTAGGTAGATGCGGGGTTCGGTCTGTAGGTAGATGCGGGGTTAGGTCTGTAGGTAGATGCGGGGTTCGGTCTGTAGGTAGATACGGGGTTCGGTCTGTAGGTAGATGCGGGGTTCGGTCTGTAGGTAGATGCGGGGTTCAGTCTGTAGGTAGATACGGGGTTCGGTCTGTAGGTAGATGTGGGGTTCGGTCTGTAGGTAGATGTGGGGTTCAGTCTGTAGGTAGATGCGGGGTTCGGTCTGTAGGTAGATGTGGGGTTCAGTCTGTAGGTAGATGTGGGGTTCAGTCTGTAGGTAGATGCGGGGTTCGGTCTGTAGGTAGATGCGGGGTTCGGTCTGTAGGTAGATGCGGGGTTCAGTCTGTAGGTAGATGCGGGGTTCGGTCTGTAGGTAGATGCGGGGTTCGGTCTGTAGGTAGATACGGGGTTCGGTCTGTAGGTAGATGCGGGGTTCGGTCTGTAGGTAGATGCGGGGTTCGGTCTGTAGGTAGATACGGGGTTCGGTCTGTAGGTAGATGCGGGGTTCGGTCTGTAGGTAGATGCGGGGTTCGGTCTGTAGGTAGATGCGGGGTTCGGTCTGTAGGTAGATACGGGGTTCAGTCTGTAGGTAGATGCGGGGTTCGGTCTGTAGGTAGATGCGGGGTTCGGTCTGTAGGTAGATGTGGGGTTCAGTCTGTAGGTAGATGTGGGGTTCAGTCTGTAGGTAGATGCGGGGTTCGGTCTGTAGGTAGATGCGGGGTTTCTGTAGGTAGATGCGGGGTTCAGTCTGTAGGTAGATGCGGGGTTCGGTCTGTAGGTAGATGCGGGGTTCAGTCTGTAGGTAGATGCGGGGTTCGGTCTGTAGGTAGATGCGGGGTTCGGTCTGTAGGTAGATACGGGGTTCAGTCTGTAGGTAGATGCGGGGTTCGGTCTGTAGGTAGATACGGGGTTCAGTCTGTAGGTAGATGCGGGGTTCGGTCTGTAGGTAGATGCGGGGTTCGGTGACCCTTAATATCACTGTATACTGAGCTTCTTAGTATGACTGTCGAGATTATGATTAGAAACTGCAGGGAAGAAACTCGTCCACGTTACTTAACTTGTGTGTTTCCTGCACTGCCACTCCCTCACACCCAGCCGGAGCCCCAAAACCCAGCCGGAGCCCCCACACCAAGCCGGAGCCCCAAAACCCAGCCGGAGCCCCCACACCAAGCCGGAGCCCCAAAACCCAGCCGGAGCCCCCACACCAAGCCGGAGCCCCAAAACCCAGCCGGAGCCCCCACACCAAGCCGGAGCCCCAAAACCCAGCCGGAGCCCCCACACCAAGTCGGAGCCCCAAAACCAAGCCGGAGCCCCCACACCCAGTCGGAGCCCCCACACCCAGCTGGAGTTTCGACTTTAGTAAATAGACCAGTGTGACTCTTTAAAGGGAACCCGGCAGTGCTCCTCATCACTCGCTGCCACCCGACCTGATCCCCAACAATATACACATTGTGTTTGAGGCAGGTGCTTCCTGCTCATTTCCCAGGCCATAAAACGAATGATAACAGGTTCTCGCACCTTCACCTGGCTCTTATCTTACATACACATCCTGCGGCTAATGATATCCACCTCATCGACTAAACTGTGAGCTGAGAAATGCGGAACAAAACGGAGGAAACCGCCAAAAAAACATGGAAAGAAAAGAAATGAAGGGATGTCACGGAAAATGACCAAAAAAAAGTCGTAAGAAATCACAAAAACATGCAGTAACACGGCTAAACCCTCAGTGCTAATATTGTGTTCAATTGTTCACACTTTGTAGTCACACATATCGCACATTACTGTGAGTTTTATTGCTGTGGAGCTCTGTGATACGCTCATACACAATGCACATTACTGTGAGTTTTATTGCTGTGGAGCTCTGTGATACATTCAAACACACCACACATTACTGTGAGCTTTATTGCTGTGGAGCTCTGTGATACGCTGATACACAGTGCACAATACTGTGAGTTTTTTTGCTGTGGAGCTCTGTGATACGCTCATACACACTGCACATTACAGTGAGTTTTATTGC
This sequence comes from Leptobrachium leishanense, assembly GCA_009667805.1. Classification (NCBI taxonomy): domain Eukaryota; kingdom Metazoa; phylum Chordata; class Amphibia; order Anura; family Megophryidae; genus Leptobrachium; species Leptobrachium leishanense. The sequence goes on from RXON01002450.1 coordinate 62,735, forward strand.
TGTGGAGCTCTGTGATACGCTCATACACACCGCACATTACTGTGAGTTTTATTGCTGTGGAGCTCTGTGATACGCTCGTACACACTGCATGTTACTGTGAGTTTTATTGCTGTGGAGCTCTGTGATACGCTCATACACACTGCACATTACTGATATAGTTTTATTGCTGTGAAGCTCTGTTCTAGATACAGAGTCAGATTTACGTAGTTCAGGCACTGATACATTAAGGTGCATCATGACCGAATAACACACGACTCCAGCTGTTTGCTTTTTCTATTGGTTGTAGTTGTTTACTCTCTGGGTTCTCTTTTTCCCAAAAAATTCCACGCTGTGTTTACTTATACATGTAAGAATCCAGGTGCGACAGCAATTCCGTTTTCTTCTTATACATTATTCAAGAGAAAACTTGCTCTGGTTGGTTTAACATGTGACAGTAAGGCTGGCGGCACACTAGCAAACATTTTGCGTCCGTCTGACCGTACTGTTTGCCGTCTGTCATAGCTTTATAAAGGAGTCAATGAAAACAACACACGAAGCACCTGCGCACCTTTTCACGGACAGGCAACGCAAATAGCTACGGACGCGAAAACAGCATCGACGTGAAAAAGCTAAACGGACGCAGAAACAACGCCGCCAACGTGCATTTTCCTGTCAGCGTGAAGACGTCAGACATGTGCAGTCGTTCCACGTGCAGGCAGGAGCTCGACATGCTGCGCGTCTTCTCACCATCACAGCTCGCGTTCGATCGGCCATGGATGCAAGAGTACCTGATCCAGCTCGTCCAGCAGCATCCCGTGCTGTGGGACACCGCAAATTCCGAGTACAAGGACAAAGTAAAGAAAGGGAACGCATGGACTGAGGTCACCAAAGAGTTGATAGAGGATTATGATTCCATGCCGGAAAGTGTTAAAAAAAACAAAAGTATGTATAAATTTAATTGTTATTCATATATATGGTGTCTCGGTGAATGTGTTAGCCAAGTGCACTAAATGTGTTAGCCAAGTGCGGTAAACGTGCGGTAAACGTGTTAGCAAAGTGCGGTAAACGTGTTAGCCAAGTGCGGTAAATGTGTTAGCCAAGTGCGGTAAATGTGTTAGCCAAGTGTGGTTAACGTGTTAGCCAAGTGCGGTAAACGTGTTAGCCAAACCGAATAATATAGGACAAATTAAAACTCCGAACTATATACATTTTTAATTTCAAAATTTTCTTAAAACAAAATACACCAAAAAATATAGAAATTACTATACAAAAATGACTACTTTACTTTAATTTAGGAAGCTGGTTATTGAGAAAATGAAAACTAAATATTTACATTTAAATTTTGCCCATCTGCCATGGTATCTGACCACTCTCGCTTACAAAATAATCCGGTAATGTGTCTCTATACCTAAAGTTTCTCCTATTTACATTCATAGCAGTGCTATTCACAAAGTCTTCAAATGCAGCAGAAGAGAACGAGTCACCGAGATTATAGCCATCCCGGTCTCGGACGAAATTATGTAGCACGCAGCAACACTTGACAATGTCAACAGCAAAATTGACATTTACGTTTAATGGTCGATGGAAAATGCGCCATTTGTTAGTAAGGATGCCAAAAGAACATTCCACATAGCGCCTAGCTCTTGACAATCTATAGTTAAACACCCGCTTCTTCTCGCTTAACTGTGTTCCTGAATATGGTCGCAGTAAGTTTGAGGACAGTCCAAACGCCTCGTCCCCCACAAAGGCGAATGGCACAGCAATGTCGGTGCCCGGTAATTTTTGTGGCTTTGGTATACTCAGGCTCCTGCTCTGAATTTTGGTCCACAGGGTCGAATTACAAAAAAACGTTGAGTCGGAGTCTTTGCCATACGATCCAATGTCGACATATGTGAATCTGTAGCTAGCGTCAGCTACTGCCATCAGACCAATAGAAAAAAGTGTTTGTAATTCATATATAATGATCCACTTCGCTGTGGCTTGATAACGCGGATGTGTTTTCCGTCCACTGCTCCAATGCAGTTCGGGAAATCTGCTCTTTCTAGAAATCCATGAGATATATGGGCCCATGTTTCCTCGGTTGGCGTTGGTATACATTCTTCATGGTGTTCCAAATTGTTTTACACACTTTCCGTATCAGAATACCTGCAGTTGATCTGCCGATACGAAACAAGTAACGTATGTCCTGTAAACTGCAGCCACTTGCAAGATACCTGGCAAAATAAAAAAATTTTTAGGGTTATGAGTGCATTTATTAACTTTATGTCATTCTTTTTCTTTTTTAGTACAAGAAGTAATGATTAAGTGGCGCACCTTGAGGGATAATTACGTACGCAGCCTAAAGAAGCAGGAGGAAGGCTCACGATCAGGGTCGGGAGCAAAGAAGACCCGAAAATACATTTATGTTGATCAACTATCCTTCATTAAAAAAGTTTAGAGCCAAGACCCACAGAAAGCAGCATCCAGGCTATACAATCAAGCTGCTCAGAATAAGGAGAGCCAACACCCTCAGCCTCAACAGAAGAGGGAGCAACCCAAGCCATCCACTCAACGCCAACTAGCACCATTAATGTCGACACAGAAGTCTCAGAAGACGACCTACAGATCATCCCTGAAGAAGGAGATGAAGCCACCCTGTTTCGCGAATCTGGTGAAGGAAAAAAAATCAAAACAGACGCAAAAGGGGAGCAGGTAATGTGGAGGAAGCTCTCATAAAATTCATGGAGTCGCACCAGCCTCAGAAATCGATGGCGGAAGAAGATGATGATGTTGCATTTCTGTATTCGCTTATACCTATGTTTTTGCTTTTAATCCCAAATGGGAAGTGTTTGGTTCGTGTATAAATAAAACCCACCATCTCTGCCTCTCCTTGGCTGAAAAGCAGCAGGAGGGGCTTGGAGCTGCTCAGTAGAGCGGCCTTTTGGTACATGTTAGTGTGACACATACGAGGTATGTGCACAATTGTATAAAGTAAGTAATTGTCATGTATAGTGGTGACATTGAAAGGTATGTGTTTATGTTTTCTATGTGGTATATGGTGCCTATAACAAGTCACTATGAGAATGCAGCTCTCTGCTGCAGCAGTAGCAGGGGACTGTTATTATGACACACAGGGTCTTATGTTCAGGAAGGATTGGGGGAAGATTATAGGTGTGGCACTGGTGATGTGTTCCTGCTTACCCTCATAACCACGAGGATACTATGGAACAAGCAGCCAATCTGTCTGTCTCCTCATTCTTTCCTGTTTTTACAGGTAAGCCTAAAGCAGGAAGTAACTCCCAAACACTTAAAATAAAGAATCCATGTTATATACAGCTGTATTAACTGTGCAGAGAGTCAGATGGGAGACAATAAGAGATATCCTTAATGTAAACACTAGGAGGGTGGAGGCTCCAGTTACTCTGCAATAATAATGGTAAAAGCAGTATTTCCTGATGCAGAGTCAGTTATGTACATTTAAATGTACTCAATATGCAGAAATCTTAGATGCATTATTATTTGTTATTAGAAAGGAATTGTTCTATGTCTTGGCAGATATGACATCCCCTTATGTGCAGAAGGAAAAGGAATAGCTGTAGCACGCTGCACACTGTATATAATAGGATGTATAGTCTGTGAGACGGATTCACAACTTTCCACAGGGAAAGTTAGATATTTTGCGAAAATGAAGATGACATGTTAATAGGTCATTTAGAATGAAAATGTTATTGTTTTAAAAGCATTTGGAAAATATGCATTTAATAAAGAGATAACCACGAGGATACTATGGAACAAGCAGCCAATCTGTCTGTCTCCTCATTCTTTCCTGTTTTTACAGGTATTTACATCTGTCTGCTGGCCCTCTGAACGGGGTCTGCAACAGATTCTGGGGGCTCGTCCGTAAACTTATGATCTTCGGACCAACAGAGTATGGATACAGCGGCTGTGATCCAGAAAAGTCGGTTGTGAGAAGCGCGTCCTGGCTGGCTGGTGACGGTGACGTGAGGGATCGTGAAAAGGGTCATCATGGCGGATAAAGTACGGAAGAGCGTGGTGTGGAACATCAGAAAAAAACTTCTCACCTTGTCCGCTGGTGAACTATTTCAGATCGCCCAGAGCATTGTTACGGTACCAGACGGGAACATTACTGAACTAGATGCTGGAGACCAAGAAGGCTGCTTTGAATACATTAATGCGTTCATGTACAGTGCAGACTTACTAGACTCAGAGGATAGAGGTATGGCTGAACTGTTGAACTTGAGAGACATCGTTGACTCTGTTGAGCATGTTCAAACTACGTCTACACCTGTTCATCAACAGAATGATGACACTGCTCCTACCGCATCGTCTACAGCTGTTGCTGACAAAGGGTCTAGTGTAGCATCTACACAAAATTCGACGTTGCAACAACCTTTGACCAGACTATCACAACAAACACGCAGCAGTGATAATGCACAGTTTAGCAACAACCCTGAACGGTCCATGCAGTTACTGACAGAGAAGGTTGTCCCTCAGGGACCTCTCCTACCTCCAGCGTCGCGAATTTAAGATACAAGGAGGACAAATTTGTGATTACACATCTGACATTACATACACAAGTGTATGCAGACAAATTGAAGATGGAATCAAAGAAAATTACAGTGATGCTGACATAGTCAGGGGGACACTACGGATAATAAAAGCAGGCAGTTTCAAGGACATGTTGATGAATAAAGAAGACATAACGGTTGAGGAACTCAAAGGGTTTCTTCGGTCGCATTTAGGAGACAAAAATAGCACAGAATTGTTCCAGGAATTAATGTGTGCAAAACAAAATGAGAATGAGACGCCTCAACAGTTCTTGTATCGAGTAATGGGTCTTAAACAGAAAATCATCTTTGCTGCAAAACAGGCTGACACTGAAGTGAGATACAGCACAGAAACTATTCAGGATGTTACCTTCACACACTACCAGGGGTTAGGCACAAATATACAGACATTCGTAGGGAGTTAAAACCCCTGCTTTCCAACCGCAACGTCGCAGATGAGGAAATATTAAGAAATGTAACAAGAATCACCAGCGATGAGAATGAGAGGCCCGAAGGCTGGGTCCTGTAACACGTAATAAGCAGAGCATTGCAAGTTGTACCCTTCTAGAAAGTGAACCTGTGAGAGAAATTCATGAGCAGAAAAATGTGGATGATCCAATTAAACAACTGACAGCACGTCGAAGCACTTAGCAGTATGGTAGACTCCATGAGAATCCAACACAGCCTGATCCTACCTTTCAGTATACTATGAGTCGACCACCTCTACAGAAAGGGGCTAAACGTCATGGTTGTTTAAAGTGTGTGGAAGCTGGTCTGCAAAACTGTACTCACTGTTTTCAGTGTGGGGAAGAGGGGCACCTGTCCAGGGGATGCCTCCGGAAACGTAACCCGCAGGGAAACGGGAAGCGGTCACTGCAACGGGGCAACCAGTGACCAAGTCCTCCCTGTCCCATGGCACAAATGATGACAGATCAGAGGATGAACCTGGTCCTACAAAAAGCAAAACGAAACCATTTCATTATACGACATTCAAAACTTCCAAGGACAAGGAATGGCTTAATCAGACTTCTACTTTCTCTGTCCCTAGGAAAAAGAATGAGGCCATTGTCAATCTAATAGGAAGGAAGGCTTTGACACAGTGCAACCTCAATGGCCTAGCAGTAAGTGCTTTGCTTGACACTGGAGCTCAAGTCAGTATCATTGATCGTGCTTGGAAAGATAAATATTTGCCAGCTGTGGACTTGAGACCTCTTTCTGAACTTATGGGAACTATGGGGAAGCTGGAAGTGTATTCTGTGACTGGGGATGTCATTCCATTCGATGGCTGGGCTGTTATTACTGTTAATTTAGAAGGAAACAATGACCCTAACCTCTCTATCAGTGTTCCCTTTTTAGTAAGTCATCTGCCAATTGAAAGGCCACTACTTGGGTTAACATAGTGGAAGAATTAATTCAGAGACAACCCAAGCGCCTGTGCAGGCTTTAGTCTCTCTACTATCAGGAGCCATCTCTATGTCAAACGAGAAAGCTCAAACTCTGGTAAGCTGTGTCCAAACCCCTGAGCTGAATGAACAGTGGGGACGTTTGAAGGTAAAGAGTGGTGGCGTTGTCATTCCAGCAGGTCAAGTGATGTGGGTAAAGTGTAAAATACCACCTAACATGGATCAGCCCGACCCAGTCATACTGTTTGAACCAGAGGAGAACAATGTGCAGTTGGAAAAGCTGGATATAGGAGGGGGGCTCCTAGAAGTACAGAACCAGGAAAGGCCTTATGTCTCTGTTCCAATTGGTAACAACTCCACATGTGAAATAACACTGCCTGGTAACACAATCCTCGGTTATATTCAGCCAATTGAAAAAGTACTGGAGGCAGAGCGATCAGAAGAACTGAAGTCTAAGGTATTGTCGAGGGTGTGACTACCTCAGGTACTGAAGAAACCTTGAAACGGTGGCACCCACCTGTAGATCTAAGCCACTTGAGTGAGGAACAGCAGCAGGTGGTAAGAAAAATGCTGTATGAAGAGTCTGTGGCATTTTCTCAAGATAAGAGTGACATGGGTTGCATTCCGAGCCTACAAATGTCAATAAATCTCAAAGACGACATACCAGTGCAGCGGTCATATTCATCGGTACCTAAACCTTTATTCCAAGAAGTGAAAGATTATATACAAGATCTCCTGGCAAAAGGGTGGATTGTGAGTCCAAGTCCCCCTATTCTGCACCAGTGGTCTGCGTCCGAAAGAAGGATGGCTCACTTCGCCTGTGTATAGATTATCGCCTCCTCAATAAAAAGACTGTACCAGATAGGCACCCTCTGCCAAGAATTCAAGACTTGCTTGACACATTGGGGGGTTATGCATGGTTCAGTATTCTCGACCAAGGAAAAGCCTACCATCAGGGCTTCATAGCCGAAGGTTCTAGGCACATGACAGCTTTCATAACTCCCTGGGGACTTTATGAGTGGATAAGAATTCCCTTCGGCCTGTCCAATGCACCTGCAGCGTTCCAGCGCAGTATGGAAGAAATGCTAGATTCTCTCAGAGATGAATGTTGTATACCGTACCTTGATGACGTGTTATGTTATGCCAAGTCTTTTGAGGAACACGTGGAAGGACTTCGCAAAGTTCTTCAAGCTCTCCAACATCATGGAGTCAAGCTTCAGCCTGAAAAATGTGAGCTCTTCCGAGGTGAAGTCCGATACGTGGGTCGTCTTGTGTCTGCCGAAGGTGTGCGGATCGATCCCAAAGATCTTCAAGCAGTTATGTCACTCAAAAGTCATACTCCACATACCGTCGGTGAGGTAAGAAGGCTTCTCGGCTTCCTAAGCTACTATCGCTCGTTTATCCAAGATTTTTCAGGTGTAGCTAAGCCTATGTAAGCTCCTACAAGCAAAGCCTGGGGTGGCACCAGTTGAGTCCAGTAGGAGAAAGACCAAAGGCCCCAAATGCCTTCCAGAACTCCTGTGGAGTGGACAAGTGAACATCAGAAATCTCTTGAAACCTTGATTGACATGTTGATAAAGCCACCAATTCTTGCCTATCCAGACTTCAATTTACCTTTCTCGCTGCACACCGATGCATCTGAAAGGGGCCTTGGGGCTATACTCTACCAGAGTCAGGATGGAAAATTAAGAGTCATTGCGTATGGCTCCCGGACACTGTCCCAGGCCGAAAGAAATTACTGCCTACATAGTGGTAAACTTGAGTTTCTTGCACTTAAATGGGCAGTGTGTGAAAAATTCAGAGACTACCTGTTCTATGCTCCACATTTTACCATTTACACAGACAACAATCCCCTGACCTACATAATGAGCACTGCGAAGCTGAATGGGGTTGGCCATCGCTGGGTGGGAGAATTGTCCGACTACCACTTTGATGTGAAATATAGGCCTGGTAAAATAAATATTGATGCTGACACACTGTCGCGTATCCCCCTTGACATCGAAAAGTATACCACTGAGTGCACTGAGCAATTGTCATCTGAAGTGGTGCGAGCAGTCTGGGATGGAGCTCGCGCAGCCAAAAAGAAAGATGTGGCTTGGGTTGCAGCACTCAGTATGTCGTCTATGGAAACTGACCTAACATCCCAAGGTTCATTGTTGCCAAGAATAAATAGAGATGAACTCTCCAAAGCTCAACGGGAGGATCCAGTGATAGCCAAGATATTGAAGATGAAAGAGGAAATCAAGGTGCCAGATGAAAGTCTAAGGAAAACCGTGACTGGAGCGGCCAAGAAACTTTTGTATGAATGGAACAAACTAATTATAGAGGATGGATGTCTCTATAGGCAAACAGCTCAAAACAAACAACTTGTTCTCCCAACCCAGTATAAGCAACTTTCTTTGGAGCACTTACATGACAACATGGGACATCTGGGCACAGAACGGGTTCTTCATCTGATGAGACAAAGATTCTACTGGCCATATATGAAGAAGGAAGTAGAGGAGTATATCACAAAGAAGTGTCCCTGTATTAAGCAAAAGAAACCAACGACCCATGTCCGAGCACCCATGGGGAGTATAACATCCAGCTCACCTCTAGAACTTGTTTGCATCGACTACCTGCACTTAGAGCCAAGCCGGGGTGGGTATGAGTATATTCTAGTGGTCGTAGATCACTTTACTAGGTTTGCGCAAGCTTATCCTACTAAAAACAAGTCTGGCCGTACAGCAGCTGAGCGTCTTTTCAATGATTATATCCCTCGGTTTGGTTACCCTGGAAAGCTACACCATGACCAGGGCAGGGAATTTGAAAATGAGCTTTTCAGGAACCTTCGGGAACTTGCTGGAATACGCCATTCGAGGACCTCTCCGTATCACCCTCAAAGTAACCCAGCTGAGAGATTCAACCGGACTCTCCTCCAAATGCTCCGGACCTTGGCTGATAAGGAAAAGATACGTTGGAAAGATCACCTTCCCCAGATCGTCCATGCATATAATTGTACACGTCACGAGTCAACTGGGTATTCCCCATTCTATTTACTGTTTGGACGCCACCCTCGCCTTCCTGTTGACTTGATATTTGGGCTCGTTGAAGAGGATGAGGGATTAACTCATAAGGGATTTGCTGATCATTGGGCTGGAAAGATGGCTGAAGCATATCAAATAGCAAATGAAAACAGTAGGCAATCAAGTGCGCGGGGCAAAGCTCAATATGACTTGAAGGTCAATATGACGGAATGGGATGTTGTTCCGCCTGCGGGTGTGCTCTATCTGCGTGGCCCCGTCGCTTACCGCTGGCCCGACTACCGAGTGACGCGCACTCGGCGTCTCGTGCGGCCTGGTGTGACCCCGGGAAGGGGTTAGCGGGCGGTGGAGGGGACTCCTGCCTAGAACCAGCCCGACCACTGAGCCATACGGCACTCAGCGTCCCGAGCAGCTGGTTCACTGACCTTGTGGGTGTGGGACGTCTGTGGAGATCGGATCTGTCAACCGCGGAGGAATATTCGGATCTTATGTGGGAAACGTTTCGGATCTGGGTGCGGGTGGATCTTCGTATCTCAAGTGAAGGACTTTTCGGATCTGAACTGGATGCAGCTTCGGATCTTGCGGATCGGCAAAGGATTCGGATCTTACCGCGGTCTCTTGCAATACCGAAGCGCGGTACACGGCCGCGCCCTTCGGATCGGATCTCGGTCTATCTGAGAACCGAACACCATACGCTGCGCCTCTGTCCTGATGCTCGATGCAGGCACAGAGCGCTCGGTTCGGTTCGGATCTGGGTGGACACCGTACCCTGAGACCGCGGGGGATACTCAGACAATGAAATACGGCGGGGAAATAAAGACATCAGACGAGGCTGGATGCACTGCTAAATCTGGCTTTATTGTTCACAGCTCAGGCATTTATCAACTTTACACGAATTACAATACAATGGGAATCCCTGCCCGCCCTCACAGGACCCATTGGCCGTTGCAGCTCGGGGAGTCGCCGATTCGGACCGGATGGTCCGAATCGGCCATTTTACGATTCGAACCGGATGGTTCGGATCGGCCATTTTCCGATTCGAATAATCTGATTGCAACCACGAGGCAATCGGAAAATGGCGGCGGGCAAGGCAGACAAAGGGAACACATTTCACAATCAACGGGGAACACTGTATTACACCACACATAACCACATCTAATAAAAAGTACTGCAAAACCCTGTGCGTGCCACCGCACCTAAGTGTTCAGGGCAAAATCAATGCCCGGGTGCACCGCCCCTGGCTGAGGGTGCTGGGCCATTCCGTGACACTCCTCCCCCTCCCCCAGTTCGACGCACCTGGTCTGACCCCACCGGGTCATACCGGGGAAGTCGGTGCTCCCAGGCCCGTAGTCTGTCTGAGGAGGCCGGGCCACCAGGCTTCTCCATTTGGCCTTACGGCCGTGCCAACTGGGTCGGGGCCCCACGTCCTTAGGGTTACCCCGGCTGGGCGAAAGGACATATGTCTGGGGAGGAGTACCTCCTGTGTCCCCTCCAGGGTTATCGCTCTCCCGGGGGAAACGGGTGCTAACTGCACGTGCCCCGGGTGCCCAGGTCAGCCGTTGGAAGGAGCCGTGGCTGCGTGAGGCCTCCGAGCCAAAGGGTTGCAAAGAAGGGCAGAGGCCAGCGGCGCTCTGCCCCGTTGCCAGCTCTTCTGCTGGAGAGGCAGGTACGGAAACGGCAACCGAGGGGACAAATGGGGCCAAACCCGGCTGCTCTTCCGGGCAGCCGAAGAGGGGAATAAATGGCTGCAACGGCAGTCGCACGGGGTCATCCTCGTTCTGCCCCTCGGGGCAAATTGGGAGGAACGGGCAGAGGCCAGCGGCGCTCTGCCCCGTTGTCAGCTCTTCCGCTGAGTGGGGATCTCCTTGCGGGAGGATGGTTTCTTCCACCCCCGGGGCCGTCAATGGCTGCACACAACCCAGCCCGGGGGAACCATCTGACTGCTCCACCTGGCAGCTTGTGGGCAGTGGGCAGGGCCCGGCGGCACTCGGCCCCGTTGCCAGCTCCTCCCCTGGCCCCGTGGCCTCGGCCACCCTGCCCGCTTGCGGGGTGAAAGGGGTAATCTTTTCTGCCGGGGGAGGATCCCCTTGCAGGAGGATGGTTTCTTCACCCCCCGGGACCATCCAGGGCTGCTCACAGCCCCGCCCGGGAGAACCATCCGTCCGCTCCTCCTGGCAGACCGTGGGCAGTGGGCAGAGGCCAGCGGCGCTCTGCCCCGTGGCCAGCTCTTCTGCCGGTTGAGGAACGACTCTCGTTGCGACTAGGGGTGGGCAGAGGCCAGCAGCGCTCTGCCCCGTTGCCAACTCCCCCGCTGGACCCGTGGCCTCGGCCACCCTGTCCGCTTGCGGGGTGAAGGGGATAACTTTCCCTGCTGGGTGAGGATCACCTTGCAGGAGGATGGTCTCTTCACCCCCCGGGGCAATTCGTGGCTGCTCACAGCCCAGCTCGGGGGTACCATCCGTCTGCTCCTCCTGGCAGACCGTGGGTAGTGGGCAGAGGCCAGCGGCACTCTGCCCCGTGGCCAGCTCTTCCGCTGGTTGGAGGACAACTCTCTTGGCGTCGGGGAGTGGACAGAGGCCAGCGGCGCTCTGCCCCGTTGCCAGCTCCCCCGCTGGACCCGTGACCTCGGCCACCCAGTCCGCTTGCGAGGGGAAGGAAATACCTTCCTCTGCTGGGACCCTCACGGGTACCCATGGGACCACCTCGGCCTCCCATAAGTCCCAGACCTGGGGACTGTCGACTTCTTCCGCCGACCCGTCCCAGCACGGGGAACTCAGGCTCGACTGCGGAGCGCCGTCCAACAATCTTCGGTAAGCCACCTCGAGCTCCCACTCTCGCTCTGCTAGGGACTCCAGTTCCTCAAACACCGAGTCCCTGACGTCGGACGGGAGCTCCAGTTCCCGTCGCTCCAGAATCTCCTCCATTCGCTCTTCGGTCTCTTCTCCGAACTCGGGGTCGGCGGCCATGCTCTCGTAGAGCAGCCCCGTGCCTCCGTAGCGGGGCCCTGCGGTGGAGCTGCCTTCAATAGGGCGCACTGTCGGAGGGGCGGTTAGCCACCGGAGCGCGCGGTACGCGGCGTCCAGTGCGATCTCCTGTTGCACCAGACTCCGGAGCTCGGCCTCCCACTCCTCTGGGGCCCGACCTTGCAGGAACGCTGCTCGCACATCGTACTGCACCCGGTGAACGACAGCGTCGGAGGGAACGTACACACCATGGCAGTCCCGCTCATGGTCCAGGGCCTCGTACCAAAGTTCCTCTGTGGACCTCTGGTCCCGATCCAGGCCCTCCTGCAGCCTTCTTGCGAACACAACCTTTATGTCCGCGAAGGTGCCGGCACAGGGGCACCGCTCCTCAACGGGGAATGTGGCGTCCTCAGATGCAGCTCCAGGCGAGCTGTGAGTCTCCATCCGAGGGTCGCTGGGATGTGTGATGTCCCCAATACAGGCTCCAGGCGAGCTGTAAGTCCCGAAAGGGTAATCACTGGGGGTTGCAGATTCCCAGGGTGAAGCTCCAGTCGAGCTGTAAGCCTCGACCCAGGGTTCCACGGGGTAGGGTTCGGGGTTAAAATATTCCGGCTCTGCTCCGCGGAGCTCTGCCAACCGCAGCTCGTGCTGGCGGTCCTTTTCTGCTCGACTTCACGGTAAACGTCCCGAATCACTTTGTATCTGTCCGCCGCCGCTGGGGCATCCCCGAGCAGGGCAATCCGACGCCGCACCTCTCTGAGGCCAGCATCCTCCTCCACCTCTGCGTGGACAGGGCTGGGGACGGGCGTCGTCACCCTGTTCTGATCCATCCTGGTCAGCTCCTTGATCAGGGTTTCCGGTTCTTATTACCCGGCGATCCTCCCCGGTTCTCCAGCATCCCACGCAGGGTGTCCCGGTTGTAGTGGGTGTACACCACCATGGCGTAGGTCTCCTAGGGGCCTGCAGAGAGCGATCCCACCGCTGCCACCAGTATGACGGAATGGGATGTTGTTCCGCCTGCGGGTGTGCTCTATCTGCGTGGCCCCGTCGCTTACCGCTGGCCCGACTACCGAGTGACGCGCACTCGGCGTCTCGTGCGGCCTGGCGTGACCCCGGGAAGGGTTAGCGGGCGGTGGAGGGGACTCCTGCCTAGAACCAGCCCGACCACTGAGCCATACGGCACTCAGCGTCCCGAGCAGCTGGTTCACTGACCTTGTGGGTGTGGGACGTCTGTGGAGATCGGATCTGTCAACCGCGGAGGAATATTCGGATCTTATGTGGGAAACGTTTCGGATCTGGGTGCGGGTGGATCTTCGTATCTCAAGTGAAGGACTTTTCGGATCTGAACTGGATGCAGCTTCGGATCTTGCGGGATCGGCAAAGGATTCGGATCTTACCGCGGTCTCTTGCAATACCGAAGCGCGGTACACGGCCGCGCCCTTCGGATCGGATCTCGGTCTATCTGAGAACCGAACACCATACGCTGCGCCTCTGTCCTGATGCTCGATGCAGGCACAGAGCGCTCGGTTCGGTTCGGATCTGGGTGGACACCGTACCCTGAGACCGCGGGGGATACTCAGACAATGAAATACGGCGGGGAAATAAAGACATCAGACGAGGCTGGATGCACTGCTAAATCTGGCTTTATTGTTCACAGCTCAGGCATTTATCAACTTTACACGAATTACAATACAATGGGAATCCCTGCCCGCCCTCACAGGACCCATTGGCCGTTGCAGCTCGGGGAGTCGCCGATTCGGACCGGATGGTCCGAATCGGCCATTTTACGATTCGAACCGGATGGTTCGGATCGGCCATTTTCCGATTCGAATAATCTGATTGCAACCACGAGGCAATCGGAAAATGGCGGCGGGCAAGGCAGACAAAGGGAACACATTTCACAATCAACGGGGAACACTGTATTACACCACACATAACCACATCTAATAAAAAGTACTGCAAAACCCTGTGCGTGCCACCGCACCTAAGTGTTCAGGGCAAAATCAATGCCCGGGTGCACCGCCCCTGGCTGAGGGTGCTGGGCCATTCCGTGACAGTCAAAGGTGTTATTCTGAAGCCTGGAGACAGAGTTCTTGTTAGAAATTTGAGAGAGCGAGGAGGCCCAGGGAAACTAAGATCATACTGGGAGAAGATCATCTATGTGGTGAAAGAGCAAGTAGCAGACAATCCGGTTTATGTGGTGAGTCCTGAGAATGGGAACAAAAGTGGAACTAGAACCCTGCACCGAAACCTATTACTGTTGGTGAATGACCTGCCTGTGGAGACACCATCACACCCACTGAAACACGGGAACCAGAAACAAAGCAGACAAGGTAACAGGGAGAAGACAAGAGAACCTACCTACCACAGTGACATCACCGATTCAGATGAGGAAAGCTCTGAAAGATACTGGTTGAGAATTCCTGAGAGTTGGACAGAGCATAAGAGACAGCATACTTACCGGCAAGGTTCAAAACTGAACCATGAGAACTCTCTTGTCGAAATGACGTCACCATCACCTGAGAGAACCGTGCGAGAAAGAGATCAAGTCCAAGTCCCACAGGAACAGAGACACAGTTTGATCGAGACTCAATCACCAGAAGAATTGATCCTGAATTCAACATTTCCACCTGAAGTCAGTGGAGATAGTGATAGTGAATGTGCCCTGCCTGATGAAGCAGAAAGTCTGACATCAGAAAGCTGTATCGAACCAAGACAGTCAGTGAGAGGGAGTAAGCCAAGACAAGTGTTTACGTACGAAACACTGGGTCAACCATCGCTACAACCACAGACTATGCTCTACAGTGTAGCAGCATATACCTTTCCTCACTTACCTGTATTGGCTACACCATATTATATGCCACCACTCTCATACTACCCGTTTCACGACTCATACAATATGGTACCATGCATTCCCACAGGGGCAGCATATTAAGTTAAGAAAGTGGTGGTCGAATGACGTCACCATCACCTGAGAGAACCGTGCGAGAAAGAGATCAAGTCCAAGTCCCACAGGAACAGAGACACAGTTTGATCGAGACTCAATCACCAGAAGAATTGATCCTGAATTCAACATTTCCACCTGAAGTCAGTGGAGATAGTGATAGTGAATGTGCCCTGCCTGATGAAGCAGAAAGTCTGACATCAGAAAGCTGTATCGAACCAAGACAGTCAGTGAGAGGGAGTAAGCCAAGACAAGTGTTTACGTACGAAACACTGGGTCAACCATCGCTACAACCACAGACTATGCTCTACAGTGTAGCAGCATATACCTTTCCTCACTTACCTGTATTGGCTACACCATATTATATGCCACCACTCTCATACTACCCGTTTCACGACTCATACAATATGGTACCATGCATTCCCACAGGGGCAGCATATTAAGTTAAGAAAGTGGTGTTCTGGACATAGTAATCTTGCGCCTGAGTGTATATATATTTTTTGTAGCTGGTGCCCATTTTATTTTGTCGGGGAGGATGTGACACATACGAGGTATGTGCACAATTGTATAAAGTAAGTAATTGTCATGTATAGTGGTGACATTGAAAGGTATGTGTTTATGTTTTCTATGTGGTATATGGTGCCTATAACAAGTCACTATGAGAATGCAGCTCTCTGCAGCAGCAGTAGCAGGGGACTGTTATTATGACACACAGGGTCTTATGTTCAGGAAGGATTGGGGGAAGATTATAGGTGTGGCACTGGTGATGTGTTCCTGCTTACCCTCATAACCACGAGGATACTATGGAACAAGCAGCCAATCTGTCTGTCTCCTCATTCTTTCCTGTTTTTACAGGTAAGCCTAAAGCAGGAAGTAACTCCCAAACACTTAAAATAAAGAATCCATGTTATATACAGCTGTATTAACTGTGCAGAGAGTCAGATGGGAGACAATAAGAGATATCCTTAATGTAAACACTAGGAGGGTGAAGGCTCCAGTTACTCTGCAATAATAATGGTAAAAGCAGTATTTCCTGATGCAGAGTCAGTTATGTACATTTAAATGTACTCAATATGCAGAAATCTTAGATGCATTATTATTTGTTATTAGAAAGGAATTGTTCTATGTCTTGGCAGATATGACATCCCCTTATGTGCAGAAGGAAAAGGAATAGCTGTAGCACGCTGCACACTGTATATAATAGGATGTATAGTCTGTGAGACGGATTCACAACTTTCCACAGGGAAAGTTAGATGTTTTGCGAAAATGAAGATGACATGTTAATAGGTCATTTAGAATGAAAATGTTATTGTTTTAAAAGCATTTGGAAAATATGCATTTAATAAAGAGATAACCACGAGGATACTATGGAACAAGCAGCCAATCTGTCTGTCTCCTCATTCTTTCCTGTTTTTACAGGTATATACATCTGTCTGCTGGCCCTCTGAACGGGGTCTGCAACATTAGGTACTCACTCTGTAAAGAGGTGCCGTGAAGTGGCGAGTGAGCTTACGTTGCAATGGCCATTGAAACAAACAAAAACCTCAGTTTTGTTGTACATGGAACACATAGAAACGAGCGCAGATGACACCTTTTTTCCTTGTTATGTTTTATACATTAACTGGGCTGTTACTCCTGGCAGTTGCTGCCGCTCCGGTGAGTATGGGCGCGACGCCATTTTTTCTGTATTTATGTATATCATGCTTGTAACACCAGTCCGTCGTTCTGCAGCTGTTCCTCTTTCCATGTTTTTGTTTTTAATCCCAAATGGGAAGTGTTTGGTGCATGTATAAATAAAACCCACCATATCTTTGCCTCTCCTTGGCTGAAAAGCAGCAGGAGGGGCTTGGAGCTGCTCAGTAGAGCGGCCTTTTGGTTACATTTGTTAGGTACTCACTCTGTAAAGAGGTGCCGTGAAGTGGCGAGTGAGCTTACGTTGCAATGGCCATTGAAACAAACAAAAACCTCAGTTTTGTTGTACATGGAACACATAGAAACGAACGCAGATGACACCTTTTTTCCCTATGTTTTATACATTAACTGGGCTGTTACTCCTGGCAGTTGCTGCCGCTCCGGTGAGTATGGGCGCGACTCCATTTTTTCTGTATTTATATACAATCAAGCTGCTCAGAATCAGGAGAGCCAACACCCTCAGCCTCAACAGAAGAGGGAGCAACCCAAGCCATCCACTCAACGCAGACTAGCACCATTAATGTCGACACAGAAGTCTCAGAAGACGACCTACAGATCATCCCTGAAGAAGGAGATGAAGCCACCATGTTTCGCGAATCTGGTGAAGGAAAAAAAACAAAAAACAGACGCAAAAGGGGAGCAGGTAATGTGGAGGAAGCTCTAATAAAATTCATGGAGTCGCACCAGCCTCAGAAATCGATGGTGGAAGAAGACGATGATGTTGCATTTCTGTATTCGCTTATACCTATGATGAAAAAATGATCATCACCACAGAATGCTAGTTTTCGAATCCAGACCATCCAAGCACTGGATAGAATGCTTCATCAACCACCGAACCCTGCAACGTCACATACTACAGCAGCGCAATCGCAGACATCAACTTGTAGTGGATACTACGGTAGATTCCTAGAAGCACCAATGCACACCGATATGGCAGACTATGACAATTTGTAGTCGGTTTCTGTTCTTTTGTAAATATAGCCTATTCCCAAAGATTTTTTTTTAGTTTAGTTTGTGATAAAAGGTTACAAATGTAGGACTTAAAATTTGTTGTTTATTAAAAAAAAAAAAAAATCTTTTAAATGCTTTTCTGCATTTACTTTTCACCGTTAACAAATGTTTGGCTTGCAATTTGTTGTTTATTAAAAAAAAAAAAAAAACATTTTAAAATTGCAGCCTTTAACATAAGAAACAAAGAGAAAAATAAAACATTTTTTGGTGCAAAACTTTATCGGCTTCATAAGTTATTATGATGAAAAGAAAAACCAAAAGGTTTAGTGTGAAGGGCGCTATAGAGATTAGTACAAAGGATGGTATGTCACAAAGCAGCTCACTAAGGAATTGTATCCTTCACTTCATAATTGGAACAAAAAAAAAGGGGGGGGAACACCTGTTATTAATGCTGGTGCTTTTCTGCACTTTTTTATTTATATTTTTAATAAATTTACCTTTTTGCCACCCTGGTATATCTGATTTATACTCTCTGAATGAAGACAGAACCTAGCGACCAGTGAAAAGAAGAGGTGGGACCCCCTCAGACTAGAGGTCTTATGCGCTTGTACAGAGCCACCATAATTGGAGGCTCCCATAAACGTGAGTGCAATTTCTCTTGACTCCCTTTTTCTGAACACCATGCAGAATTATACTATGTTCTCCTTTTATTTCTGAGATCACAATATATCCTTTGGACTGAAGTATATATCCAGGCTTGATATAATCAAAGCCTTCGTCCCCATTGACGGGAGGAGCCCCCCTGAAGAGGCTTAAAGGCATATATCTAGAGTCTTGTAGACTCCCCGTTTGTGAGTGGAATCTCTATATACCTTTTGTCATTTTTCCTGGTGTAATTGAATGCTACGCAATGAGGTTTCTCTTCTGCCTTTTCAGAGACTGACGCTTTAAGCAAGAAATTTGGGACCACCAAGAATAATAAGAACTGTTTTTGCTTTTTTCATTTTCGATTTTGTTTAACTCCATATGCGCTCCTATACACCATGAGGTGTTTCCCCCCCTTCATAAGTTATTATGTCCGGTGTTTGCGTGATTGCAGCGGAAGATGGAAAATTCCAAATTTTCCCTGAGGGACAGCGCCGCTCCCCACTCACTCCCTGATGCTGATGGTGGTGGTTGGGGGGGGGGGGTTCTGGTATAATATGAGATCTTTGTGGGTATATATGGTATATATATGTGTGTATTTATTTTGGGTCGAAGTGGGTATATGTGTTCTGTGTGTCTCAAGCTTAAATATACTGAGTGAGCACGGCAAGAAAATAAAATAAAAGCAATTAAAATAGGGAAGATCCGGGCCATTGCTGGCACGGAGAGACAGGATGAGGGATGGATACATCAAGGTCACAGAGGCCTGTAGCTGAGACAAAGAAGAGCGTGAAAGTAGACCAGGCCTTATCTAAAGCAAACAATAAACAAGCCCAAGGGAGGTGAGCACAGGCAGGATCCAGCGTAGTAGCAAATCATTTTCTGTCAAACTAACATGAAACTTGCCAATTTATGACCAATGAATGGAATGTCTTTGTATTCGATTAAGGGAGGTACGGACCCACGTGGGGTGGGATAGTGTCACTGGGAGGTGGGTTAATTGGGATGTACCTAATTATGTATTCGGGGTATAAAACCTCATGTCACTGGGGAATCGGGGCTCATTCTTTGTGATTGAATCCTGTTTGAGCATCTGTTGTGACGTCACAATAAAGTTTGCATTTCCTGAAGAGACTCGTGTTCAGTCAATCCTTGTCCGTGCCAGCCCGGCCTCGTCCCGAGTGAACCAAGTGGATTCCGGTTACATTTCTGGGGGCTCGTGAGCCGGGATTCGGGCCTTTGTCGGCACGGCAACGACTGCTGGACACTGTAGCAGTTGACTGCAGGTGCGAGTGATCCCGCCGGTTGGGCGTCCATTGAAGGTGAGCTGACATCTGCAGGCGCCAAGCAGGATTTCCTGTTCAGTGGACCTCGTCCCAAACGGACTCCCGGCCCGGGAAGCTGGGACTCCCCGAGTCTGAGGAAACAGCGAGCAGCGCGGCGATAGGTAAAGTGTCTTCTATGTTTGTATGTGTATTGGAGATACCGGTATAAGGGGAACGTCCGACCATAGTTGGATAAGGAGACCCGCGGCCACGGTCTCGTTGACATACCAAACCCGCCGCCGACAGCACGGACAAGCAAAGGAGCCAGAGTGGCTAGCGCGTGTCTGAACTCGGGGGATCGGATGTTGACTAAAGGGTAGTTCTGTATGTGAGGGAGAGGGTAGCCACGTGGAGTTGCATTGTTATAGTCAGTGTTTGTAAATAAAGCTTCTGCACGTGGACAAGCAAAGGAGGAGGGATTTCTGTGACTGGGCTAAGAGCCCTGAGTCAGTGCTAGTGTGTACGTCGTGTAGTGAAGGGGGCCAATTGGGGCCAGCGGTAGCTGCAGCGGGAGTGGTGCCGAGTGGGTAGATTGCCCATAGGCAAATTGGAATTGCAGACGGGAGTGTTGTCATAGAACGGGGTACACATAGTCACAAGCAGACAAGAGTTAGAGATCAATCAATTGGGTATAAGGAGCCAAGAAGAGGGACAGCGTGCCCTCGGCTAGTAGAAAGAGTAGAATTGTTTATGTATTGTTTTGTGCTGGATGTATCTGGTACAGTATGTGCTGTGAGTGATGCTGAGAGTGCTGTGAGTGATTGTGCGCCTACTTGCCTATCAAGGAAGAAAATCTGAGAGTGGACTCCTAAAGTACGTTTTCGGCTCAGGCGACTGCAGTCGACTACTGACGGAGGAAGCGAACACGTTTCAAGAGAATTGTTGACTGAAGTACCAGACAGTTGATTTCAAGTGTTTTTGCTGAAAGTAATATCTGCATTGTGAAAAAGTTACTGCTTTTAAGAGTAATAATGGGTAACGGGTCGTCCAAACCCAAGAAGGCTAAGAAGGGTGAGACGCCCTTGGAGTATATGGTGCAGAATTTTGAAGTGTTGTATGCAACACATGATTATGGTGTGGATTTGAGTAAAGAGAAATTGAAATTATTGTGTACAATAGTATGGCCACTGTTGGTTCCAGAATGGCCAGAACAGGGGTCTATGGACCCGGAGTTAATACAGAGAGTGCACTCCCAGATAACCGGGAGATGTGGTCATCCTGAACAGTACCCGTATATAGATATATGGAGGTATTGTGTGAAGGATAAAAGTCATTTTATAATGATGGCGGGACAAAACAAGAAACAAGTACCCCCGAATAATAAAAATAATGGTGAATATAGAAAAACGGTGTTGGTAGAACATCCGGAGGAGATTGACTCCCTGCCCCCTCCCTATCCGTCATGTTATGGGGCAGCCAGAGAGGCTTTGAGTGCCGCGGTTGCGCGAGTGGAGAGGGGGGAGCAGGCAGCTGCTACTTCCCGGCCGGCTCCCTCTGCTCCGGCTCGTGGTATCGAGGAAGAGGAAGAAGAGGAGGGGGGTACGGGTGGAGGAGACAGAGAAGTCCTACCAGAAAAGATTGAAATGCCCGATGGGAACGTATATAAACTAGTAACCCCAGAAGACAGTGGGGATGAGGGTGGAGATGTAAATCCAGGGGCCACCACTCGCGCGGCGAACAATATATATAAACCCCGAGATCCATACCAGCACAACCCCAGCAAGAGTAAAATGCAAATGCCCCTGCGGGAGGTGCCAGGTCCCTTACTGGAAAATGGAGGACCTGGGCCAGTACAATACACATATGTCCCATTTAAAACGACAGATTTATTCAACTGGAAAATGCACACACCACTGTACTCCACTAATCCCGCAGCAGTGGCTAGTATGATAGAGTCAGTCATGCTTACACATAACCCCACATGGGCAGACTGTCAGCAACTATTAAAGGAAAGAAGGGGTGAAGCGCCCACCGGAAATTAGTATCTATCCTGTTGGATATAATCTCTGCACGTGAATACAACACGTTATATATTGGATTTATCAGCCAAGCCTCCAATATGTCTATATTGGACTTACTGGACCTACCTCGGCAGTTGCCTCCAATATATCAGGGATTATTATTTCATAAGAAACTTATACGAGACACAAATATCAATCGTTTATATTTCTTAGAAATTATCCTGAATTCTTTTAATTGTCTGTGTTTTGCTTTGAAAAATACAATAATCAATAATTGGATAAAAATATATATATATTTATATTACGTATACAAAAAAGTTTCAAAATCTCATATCATAAACAAAAATTTATAAACCACAATCCATCAGCATATAAAAACTAGCTTTGCAATATATGTATCTCCGGTTAGTAACTGCATATATGATTAATATCATTTACCTTACCAGTTAGTAACTAATACACAAATGGTTAATAAACATTTCTGCTTAATACAACATGCATTTCCCAGCAAACAATGTTTACCAGCCAGCTCTTATAGATATATATATATATCTCTATGCTACATGGATCAACAAAAGATGAGCTAATTTAATGATAAGTAATAAAAACTTATTTAGTGAATCCTCCCCTAATCTCGAGAATTAAACTTCTAATCTTTTGCTTTTTATTTTATAGTTATATAATTCCTTGCTTATTAATTTTAATCACAGTAATTTCCAAATTCAATATATATATTGGTATCAATCTTACAACATTTCTTTTAGGAATAAATCCTTATATCCACTTCTTCATACTATCTGCAGAATAGAAAATACTTAGAATTTGGATCTAACCCAAGTATCTGAGAAGTCTCAGTCTACGTTGCAAGAATATCTACAAATATATATATTACATTAATTCCTTCTTTTTTTCATACATTACCTGTCCAATTTGGATGTTGATAAGTCTTTGGAATTTTCTATGTGATGCTTTGTTTTGGAATATGTGAAGATTATCGATATCAGATAATCAATGCATGTGAGTTAGAGATTTGGTGAGAGTCAGAAATTTGGTGAGAATCTTGATTGCCTCATGTCTTGGGATCTGCTATGTGTACTGGACATCTGATTGCATTGCGGTGTGAGTCTCTGAATACTGGAATCTCCGACTCTCAGAGTGTCATGTGTACTGGACGTCTGAATGCATTGCGGTGTGAGTCTCTGAATGCTGGAATCTCCAACTCCAGAGTGTCATGTGTACTGGACGTCTGAATGCATTGCGGTGTGAGTCTGAATGCTGGAATCTCCGACTGACTTGCAAATAACATTGCCGCTTATTATAGCCAATTTGACGTCACTGGCAATATTATTGATATATTTACTATCCTCTAGAGGGCAGTATTGCACTTCTTAATTAATTCCACCATTTCTTTTTAATATCTTATTTCGGGTCAAAAGGTCAATCTACACAAAGGACCTTCTCTTCTCCCAACTAGACATTAGACACTGTGTCTCCATCTGATTTATATCCCTACTCCGTTTTGAAATTACTTAGAGTCCTATCAGCTAAATTCTTTTCTGGTTAACTCAACAAAATCTATTCTTTAGTAAATTTTATTATTTACCAATTATATACTTTCTACAATATTTATTGGAGTATATATTTCCTACTGTAAATATAATAAAATATACCTTGATTATAAACATATATTTTGTGAATATAAATCTATATTAGGGATATTAACTCTTATTCCTATACCCAAAAGACAAAATATATTTTGTTTTAAAAACTTAAGACAGACCAATAAATTTAATTATGACACGTCTTAGCACTTAAACCTAGCCTTATCACACACAAACATTCTAGGTTCCTTCATGTCTGGCACTTCTTAAAAAAAATATAAAAGACTTCGCCCAGGAATGAACTCTGTAAAAAAAATCTCGTTCATTTCTAAACCTAGAGAAATTTTGGAGAAAAACTGTCTTTCAAAACAAAATGGCTACAAGCATCCATTTTAATTTTTCCTTTCTGTGTAATATACCTGACATAACCCCCCTTTGGTTTCATGTATATTTTATTGATCAAATAAATTTTAGGAAAACATACAATATCTCCCCCCTTTACCAATTAGGCTAGGTTTCCACCTTTTGCAACACGTTTTTCTTCTTTCATCCATTTAATAATTGAAGATGCAGTGTTTTTAAACTTCAATGTTCGTACTTTCTTTGTTAGTACAATCATCCAGACAGTTAGAAACATAATTACTATACAAATCACAATCTCTGTAATCTTTGGCCCGTTATAAGCAGATAGCAATTGATGATCAATCTGTGAATACATGGAGCATAAATTGTTAGATTATCTTTTTATTAGAAGTTCAATAGTATGGTCATGCTAGGTTCTTTAGCAAAGATTTCAAATCTGGATTCATGGGTATCTCTTGCCCTTGGAATACGACAACGATTTGCATCTCGTCATACCAGACTTAATTTATAAAAAGTAACTTTTCGATAACAACTCTTGATTCTTTAGAAACTTTCACGAGAATCTGTCACGGTGGCCCCCGCGCCCCCCCCGGCGCCTGGCAGCAGCTTCCTCGCTGCTCGCTGGCCAGGCGCCGAGTGATATTGCGGACGCTTCCGCACACGTGAGACGCCGGGGGGCGGGGCCTGGCGGCGAGACGCGGACCCGCCGGGTTTAAAGCCCAGACTCACAGAGACGCCGGTGCCCTGACGTGGTAGTTACTTCCCGCAGAGCTCTTGAATATATTTTGGCAAACTACGATTCTGTGTATGACCCTTGGCATTGGCAAACTACGATTCTGTGTATGACCCTTGGCATTGGCAAACTACGATTCTGTGTATGACCCTTGGCATTGGCAAACTACGATTCTGTGTATGACCCCTGGCATTGGCAAACTAACGATTCTGTGTATGACCCCTGGCATTGGCGAATTAACGATTCTGTGCATGACCCCTGGCATTGGCGAACGAACCACTCTGTGTATGATCCTTGGTATTGGCGAACGAACCACTCTGTGTATGATCCTTGGCATTGGCGAACGAACCACTCTGTGTATGACCCTTGGCATTGGCGAACGAACCATTCTGTGCGTAACCCCTGGTATTGGCATTAACTCTTCTAATTCTGGTATTGAGGTCAGTCTGTGTGGCACCCTAAGCACACATCAGACTACCCCTTCTGTTGTTAGGGTCTTGGGAAGAGCTAATTGTTCTAAGGTCTTGTGTATCATCCTATGTCTGTCTAGTCGTGCCGACCACTCTAAGGATCGGAAGGGTAGAGAGAGTCCTGCGTATAGGGACCACCACTCTAGTATCAGGGGGATCCGTGACATTACGTCAGGGCCAATGGATCCCGCAGACCTCTCTAATCAGTTGACTCGTATTGCAGCCAGACAAGAAGAGCAGGAATAGGATGGACCAGATTGCTCTTGCCCTGCAGACCCTGTTAAACCGATCTAGTTCTGGACTGCAAGTCCTCCAGACCCAGTAGTGCCTAGGATCAGTCCGGCCTCTCCTGAGGGATGCAGGCTCAGTATGAAAGCACCCGTACGCTATGATGGGACACCAAACTTGTGCCGGGGCTTTCTGACCCAACTGGAGATATTGTTCGAGAACAACCCAGGCTCATGTATGTCAGATAAAGCTAAGGTGGGCTATCTAATTAGTCATTTACGGAGAAGGCTTTATTGTGGGCTACTCCCTTGTGGGAGAACAAAAAACCCATCATATACGATTATGAGGGTTTTACTTCAGAGCTTAAACGCACCTTTGACCCCTCTAGAAGGGCTACCAATGCAGGGAGGTCATTGTTTCATATTAAACAAGGTAATAGGAGGGTTGCGGAATACGCAATAGAATTTAAGACCTTGACTTCAGAGGTCCTCTGGCCGAACGATGTCCTAACC
>RXON01002452.1:0-13509 GCA_009667805.1 Leptobrachium leishanense
ACTGTTGTACCTCCTTGGAGAGACCCAAGAGTTCTAGGAGGGGGGAGTGTAGCGATGTGTTGAAGTTTACTGTGGCAGTACCCATTTTTGGCCACAAGATGGAGACTATCACGATTAAAGACCCTGGACACTTGAACTACATGTCCATGCATGCTTTGCGAAGAAACAGGAAGTGGGTGGGT
This sequence comes from Leptobrachium leishanense, assembly GCA_009667805.1. Taxonomy (NCBI): domain Eukaryota; kingdom Metazoa; phylum Chordata; class Amphibia; order Anura; family Megophryidae; genus Leptobrachium; species Leptobrachium leishanense. The sequence goes on from RXON01002452.1 coordinate 183, forward strand.
TTGTGGAGAGCTGTACATCCTGCACCTCGTGGAGGACAGGCAGAGCGCGCCAGGGAGTCAAGGAGAGCGGATGCACAACGTAAAGAGAGAGACCAAAGATAGGCCGGAGCGCAGACAGAGTGGATCGGGCTTTCAGGATTGACTCACTCAGCTTGCGGGACACAGACCTCACCCTCTATGCTATTCAAGTGCAGCTGAAGGAGAGAAGACCCCAGGAGTGAGGAGTACCGCGGTCGATCGAAGCGGGGAGCAGGCGGTAAGCTGGATGAGTCGCGGCTGACAGACAGAGGGCCAGACAACGGATCCGGTGGTCGGCATTCCCCGGCAACATCGAGCGGAGAGGCGTCCTGGGCCAGCCGAATCTCAAGCTTGCACTGGATGGGTGAGAGGCCCCAAGGCCGTGTTTAAATAAGAGCGTACGCTGCTGTTTCCTTCTAAAACCCACAGGGCCCCAACTGACTAGTCGAAGACATCGCTAAAGTAAACTCACTGGCCAGTTGAGAAGTACCCGGGTACCCTACACACACAAATACATATCACCTCATGTTCTGGGACTTAACCTGTGCAGGACTCATTTTCCTTTTCCGAACCGGGACAAGGGGGCAAAGTTAAAGTTACATTCCGAACATTTTCCTTTTTTTTGTTCCCGCTGCGCGTTTACCGTGATACGAGAACTGTGTATTTTATTGTGCTCCGCTACGCGGTTTTCCCTCGAAATTTCGTATCTTTCAAATTTTCTGCTCGGTCGGGGTTTTTTTCCGAAAATACGAAGCCCTCGTGTTTTCGTTTCTTTTACCGCTACGCGTTTATCGTGTTACGAAAGTACTGTAAATCTTCCTGTATATACCGTGTCTTAAGAGCTGCAAACCTTTTAGTAAACCTTTTAAATTGTAAAACTGTTCAGCGTGTTGGAGTATATTTATTCCCTAGTGCGGGGAGACTGACCCGTGGTTCATTTTCAGCGGCTCCTCCGGGAGTGAGCGCTACATTTGTATTAGGGTTAGGGCTAGTATTGCACAAAGAGTGCAAATTTGTTTTCCTGGTAGCAAATTGATTTTGACTCGATCCAAAAAATTTCAGATTGCTAACATTTTACCAGTTGTCAGTCGATTCAGAATCGACGAGTTGCTGATAAACATTTCAGATGAAAAGAATGCCAAAGACATGTCAAGTTCTGGAAAGGGTTAACAGGGTCAATCATAATGGTATTGTATGTGAATGACTAGGTATGGAACAAAACCGTCAAGAAAGACACATTGAAAAAGTCACGTCTTTAACAAATTAGGGTAATGGCTACATTTATGGTTAACCTGAACATCTAATTCTATCGGGTCCAAATTGGGCAAGACTTTTATGGGCGTGTTTTTATTTTTGTGGCATTGATCATAATCCAGATAAGGGCACATAATGGAGAAGAGCTAAAGGCCATAAAGGATCTGCTTCTAATGTCTTGGAGCCAGATACCACAGGACATGTTCAGAGGTCTTGTGGAGTCCATGCCTCCACGCATCGGCATGAGGGGGACCTGCACAATATTAGGCAGGGGGTTAATGTGGCGACTGGTCAGTGTAAATTTATTGATTGGATATTCTTGGTCCATGAAGTGATCAGCAAGTACAGAGAGATGAGTCAGAGTGACTTGAACGCACCTTCGGGTAAGTAATCCTCAATGGTTAGAGAGCTGGTGGATTCAGACACTTTGTTTCTCACGATGCAGATCAAGAGGTCATTGATGCTCAGGTTTTCAGGGGACACTATGTAAACGGCCTCTGTGGACAGTATATCCCCACTGGAGTTCCTCCACTCATACGTTACTCCTGTAGAGGTGGATTCACAGTACACGATAATGTCATTCTCTGTGACAAAGTAATGGACTTTAGGTCTAGAAGCTGGAGAAGACAAAGATACAGAAGCTCAGAACCTGGGAAACATTACTTACAAGAAGAATAATGTACAGATAAAATTATTATTATTATTCTTTATTTATAAAGTGCCAGCATATTCCGCAGCGCTGTACAATAAGCACAGTATAGACAGGGTTACAATACATTGAACAACATTTGACAAACAGTACAGGAGGAGATGAGGCCCTATTCCCATAGGAACTCACAATCTGGGAGGGTTGGGGTTGGAAACAGGAGGAGAGGACTGTAAGGTGAGAGTGATTGATGGTTGCGTCAGTGAGTTGGGTGGTAGGCTTCCCTAAATAGGAATGTTTTAAGGGAGCGTTTGAAGGAAGAGAAGTTAGGGGAAAGTCTGACAGTACGAGGGAGAGCGTTCCAGAGAGTGGGGGCTGCGCGTGAGAAATCCTGCAGTCTATCATGGGAAGAGGTGATGCGGGGAGAAGCTAGGCGCAGGTCACTGTTTGACCTTAGGGAGCGGGCTGGGGTGTATTTGGTGATTAGTGAGGACAGGTAGTGGGGAGCTGAGTTAGTGGGGGTTTTGTAGGTAAGGATAAGGATTTTGAACTTAATTCTGCAGTGGATGGGGAGCCAGTGAAGGGACTCGCAGAGGGGAGCGGCAGAGACAGAGCGGCGGGTGAGGTGAATTAGCCTGGCGGAGGCGTTCAGGATGGATTGTAGGGGGGGAGAGGCGGGACAGAGGGAGGCCAGATAAGAGATTATTGCAATAGTCGAGTCGGGACATTACCAGGGCGTGTATGAGTTGTTTTGTGGTGACAGCGGTAAGAAATGGCCGAATTCTGTAAATATTACGCAGTTGGTATCGGCAGGAGGAGGAAAGAGACAGGATGTGGGGGATGAAGGAAAGAGCAGAGTCAAGTGTAACTCCAAGACAGCGAACTTGGTTTGATGGGGAGATGGTGATACCCTCCACCGTGATAGAGAAGTCAGGAGGTGGGGAGGCATTGGAGGGAGGAATAAGTAGGAGCTCAGTCTTTGACATGTTGATCTTTAGGTGGTGGGAGGCCATCCAGGAGGAGATGCCAGATAAACAGTCACTGACTTTTGAAAGGACAGGGGGAGAGAGATCAGGGGTAGAGACGTAGATCTGAGTGTCATCAGCGTAGAGGTGGTAATTAAAGCCAAAGCTGTTGATGATTTTGCCCAGGGAGGAGGTGAAGATGGAAAAGAGCAGAGGACCAAGGACAGAGCCTTGAGGTACACCAACAGATAGAGGCAATGAAGAGGAGGAGTTACCAGCAAAGGACACACAGAAGGACCTGTTGGATAAATAGGAGTCAACCCAAGCAAGTGCAGTGTCACCGAGACCCAGAGAGTTGAGGGTCTGTAGAAGGAGGGGGTGGTCAACAGTGTCAAAAGCAGCCGAGAGGTCAAGCAGGAGGAGAATAGAATAGTGGCCGTGTTTTTTAGCAGTTAGGAGGTCGTTGGTGACTTTGGTGAGGGCAGTTTCAGTTGAGTGTAGGGGACGGAAGCCAGATTGCAGGGGGTCAAGTAGGGAATTGGAGGACAGGAAGAGGGAGAGGCGGTTGAAGACTAGTTTTTCTAAGAGCTGCAGGGAAGCAGGGATACAGGGCGGTAGTTGGATGGAGAGTTGGGATCGAGGGATGGTTTCTTTAGTAAAGGGGTAACTAGCGCGTGTTTGAAGGCGGATGGAAAGGAGCCAGTGGAGAGAGATAGGTTGAAGATGTGTGTGAGAGCAGGGGTGAGGGAGGAGGAGAGGGGAAGAATTAGATGTGAGGGAATGGGGTCGAGCGGGCACGTGGTGAGATGTGAGGAGGACAATAAGGAATTGACTTCCTCCTCAGTGGCTGGGAGGAAGCGGCAGAGGGTGGCAGAGGGGACCTCTGGGAGTGGAGGTGGCAGATAACTATCTGGATGCTTTGAGACCTGTACACGGGAAGTAGGTCCAAATAGAAATGGCAGAAGCGCGATTTTAATCTTTTTCCATATCATTGATTTTTCAATTGGTTTTGAGTGCGTTTTTAAACTTTCTGTTATATGAACAGTTTACTGATAACAGTTTATACAGAATACCAGTATACACATGTCTGCTTGTCTGCAGGATTATCTCATACACACACACACATATATCTCTAGATATCTATACCCACGTACATCATGCATGTACAGCACTGCGGAATATGCTGGCACTTTATAAATAAACAATAATAATATTGGTAGATGCTACATAAAATACCTGTGTATATTATGAAATGACCACAAACCATTAAATATAGGTTATTGTCTGGTCATATATATATTAATTAATTCCTTTAGAATTTTGGTCTCTAAAATCTGAGAAACTCCAAAGTTAGGATTTTGATCTTAGATAGACTCTGCTGGAGACAGGTGCCAGGAACACCTAGTTAACCCCTTCACTACTGAGGCATTTCACCGCTGTGTGCTGAGCTCATTTTTACCGGTTTCGCTCATCATGTTTAAACGCGATTTGAAGCCACATTTTATTATACAACCCAGACATATTATATATCGTTCTTTCCGGCAGACTCAGCAGATTCATAATATATCATTTTTATATGTATACGTCATGTTCTGCCTGTATATTATAACAAAAAATGCAATAAAACTTGAATTTTTAATCATCTGCAGTGTGTAAGGTGTTTTTTTTCACCTTTTATCACATGAACATTTGCGGTTATATTTTCTATGGGGTGCGCTTGTACAAAAATTAGAAATGGGAACTTGTTACATTTTTTGGTGGTAATTATGTGATTTTTAGCAAACGCACACCATAGAAAAAAATCTATTAGTGCAGCATCATTGTTCACATTATACTGTAATTGTAATGTGAACAATATTGCTGCATTAATAAAGACACACAAAAAAATACATGTTTTTATTTTTATTTTTTTACTTTACCTGGTCATGTTGGGTATCATTCAAAAGGCCATGCTCAGGCCTTTCGATTGACACCCTCCATGACACCCTAGCTCCATGACCCCCTATCTCCACCAGGGGATTCCAGGCAGCTAGGGGTTCCCCAGCTATCTGACGTCATCACGCTATGCATGAGGACGTCAGGCAGTGAGGGGGGACCCAGGGGTGGAGCCGCCATCCAAGATGGCGGCCCCCACCGGAGCTAGGCCACACTTCGATGCCGCAAGGCGCCGAAGTGCGACCCGGTGCCTAAGGGGTTAAAGCCAGGCACCGCTTAACCCCTTCTATGCTGAGCATTTTCACGTCTTAAAAAAACTGTTTTTCTTTTTTTTATTATTATTTTTATTATTTAGTTTCTTTACTTAGTTTATACATGGTCATGTTTGATATCATTGGAAAGGCCATTGGAAAGGCCTGCTAGTTGTCAACAGTCGGGAGATATCGGGGTTCAAAGGAACCCCCTATATCCACTCCTATCTTTCCTTAGGAGTCAATGAGGACGTTCTCCACACTTCTTTAACAGTGAAAGGGTTAAAAGGGGAGACTCTCCCCTATTAAGTGGTGCCTGGCTCTTTTTTGCGGGACCTCCCAATCGGGAGGGAGAGGGATCCGAACGGATCCCCCCTCCCTTCCAGGCGATCTCCCGGCATTGACGGGGGTCGCCTGGAAATGACGTCATCGCGCATTGTGCGATGACGTCATTTACGTCAGGAGGAGCTTTACTTCAGTGTCTGAGGACGCTGAAGTCAGAATGCCAGACCCAGACATTGTTTTTAAATGTTTCTATACGTCCTAGAAATCCACCACTTCACGGGCAGGTTATGGGGACCTCCTAGGCACGATATTTGAAGGAATTTTTCATTTTTATTTTTAACCCTTATTTCATGGAAAACTCACTGTCCCTTTAAAAATGTTTTTTTTTTTTACTTTTTGTCCTTGTTTCCTGTCACCCAGAGCACTACCCGGACCCCCATACACCTTTTATGGCAAATATCTAGCATATATGCCCTCTTGGAGGGCACTCTAAAAATCGAACTTTGAGTCCCATTGACTTGCATTGAGTTCGAGTTCGTGTTTGAACTTTTGAAAAGTTCGAGTTCGAATGCAAACCGAACTAGGGGGTGTTCGCCTCATCCCTATTCACTACTGGGCCTTTCACTATCCAGAGATATCCGTACAAGAGTCTGGAATCAATGGGACCAATAAACGTGAATCAGTTTGTGCTGGTGCGGGAGCTGTACAAATGGTTCTGATCTGATACTTACGAGATACTTTCAGGGTGAATCTGGTTTCATGATATTTTCCCTCAGTCAGAATATTCCCGCTATAATGTCCACTATCTGACTCCACCAGCTCCCTTATAGTGAGGGATCCTGAATGGAAGGACGCCGAGGCTCTGTCTGCCAGATGGTAATAATGCGAGTAATTCTGATTCAATTCAACTAATTTATCCTCTCCGTTCTTCCAGACGACCTCAGTGCGGGGCCCGGAGAAATCTGGCTGGAATGTCACCGATTCTCCTTCTGCTGCCATTATCTCTGTGGCTTTAACTGAAACTGAGAAAAGAAAATGATAAACTTAAAGAAAGACAGAGCTTAATGAACAGCAGCTACTGAGAAGCTCACGTCACAGGGAGCAATCACAGAGGGGCTCTTGTCTCAGGGAGCAGTCACCGAGAGACTCATGTCACAAGGAGCAGTCACCGAGAGACTCATGTCACAAGGAGCAGTCTCCAAGAGGCTCATGTGACAGGGAGCAGCGACCGAGAGGCTCATGTCACAAGGAGCAGTCACTTGAGAGACTCATGTCACAAGGAGCAGTCTCCAAGAGGCTCATGTGACAGGGAGCAGCGACCGAGAGGTTCATGTCACAAGGAGCAGCTGAGAGGCTCGTGTCACAAGGAGTGGTCACCGAGAGGCTCATGTCACAGGGAGCAGTCACCGAGAGGCTCATGTCACAGGGAGCAGTCACCGAGAGACTCATGTCACAGGGAGTATTCTTATGCTCCTTCCTGAACAGAATGTCGACTGCGTGTTCAGTGGTTGATTCTTGGGGGTGTCAGAGGGTGTGATCGTGCGTGTACACACACACACACTTTTTTCTTCCTTCCATTCTTAAATGGTTTGTAAAAGTTTACAAGTATTCAGTAGTTTATAGAATTAAGCATAAGTCTTCATTTTACTCAGACACATACCTGGAAATTGAAAAAACAGAAATTTCGGTGTCTATGACATTTCTGGGCTCCCTTGTTCCCCGCACTTCGGGGAATCAAATTCCCCGACCCTACGGAGAATTCACCACAAGGTCCTCGAAGTGCAGGGAACATCTGACGCAAAACTGACACAAAACCGTCAAAATGATTGGATTCGATCCGATAAGCCACGTACGAAAAAAGCCGACAAACGGGGTAAAAAAAACAAATCAATTGAGACGTTGTTTGCAAAAAAACTACTGGACGAAAATGTCTGGAATTAACATATAGCGTCCTATGAATGATAATAAAAAGGTTACAGAAAAAAGGAAAAAATGATTTAAAAAAAAATGTATATATAATAATAAGAAAAAGTTACTGAAAAATACCTAGAACATCCTAAAAAATAAAGAGACTTTTTGCTGCAGATTAAAATAATAAACGGTTTATTAGATATTGGATTAAAACGGGAATATTTTTAACATTGAAACCTATGGGATTCTCCTGAATATTATTATTATTATTATTATTCTTTATTTATAAAGCGCCAGCATATTCCGCAGTGCTGTACAATAAGAATGGTGAATAAACCTGTCGAATGAAACCACTGAACATCAGGGCATTTCACTGACATTTCTCTGCTGTTCAATGTGAATAGATTAACCATTGCTTCTCTATGGGGGATTTCACTGCTGCTGAACAGGCACCGTATTTCAGTGCTGTCGAACAGGCACCGTATTTCACTGCCGCCGAATTGGCACCGTATTTCACTGCCGCCAAACAGGCACCGTATTTCACTGCCGTTGAACGGCAATGTACGTGCAGGCAATTCGCCAAAATTTGAATAACTGCCTGCTCTCTGAATAGCCGAGTGGCCCCGAAATGTCACCATACGGAGAAACTCACTGTTCGGTGCAATTTCAGCTCTCTCTGAATAACCATGTAAAGCGCTGCTGTTGTAAACACTTATCAAATAAGCAGAGGGTTTGCACACCGTAAAAAACAGCATCGAGACAGGGTGCACCTAAATGCCGGGAGGGTCAGCTCCTTGTAACAATGCGAAGAAATAAAGAGAAACCGAATCGAGGAATTTCTGGCGTGTTCAATGGGAGTTTTATTGAAAGCTAAGAAATGTGACAGCGAAACGTTGCGTTCAATAAAGCTTCCATTGATCACTGCAGCAGTGCCTGGATTCTATATATGGTTTTTTTTGGTGTTGCAATCACGAAACTAAACCCTTTACTGTGAAGCTTCTCCTGCTGCTCCTTAGATTTTAGTTTCCTGAAACGCTGGCTTTTGCAACTCCAGCGTTTATTGAGTGACCGGTTTATTTTTTCCCAGTGCTGTGTATTCATGGCGAGTGCAGCGGATTTAATACAGATTTCAACAACAGAAATCACTCTTACAGAACCACTGCTCAGCCCCCGTCCCCCGGCATTCTCCCCCCTCACCCGGCTCTGGAATACACCCCTTCTGATATCAGGTACATAAATATTTTTGAGCAAAACCTATGGGATAATTGACAAAAGATCAGAGTTTACCTTTGTTTACTTTTGTTGCAAAGATGGTAATCCTGGATGCAGAGCGCTCTGCCCTCCCACTGGACCAGCAGGGTTTCAGCACAATGTCAGTACATGGATCCAGTGACTTCAGAGGGCCCAGGAGCAGCTGTCCAAGCTCTATCAGGTTTGGCATGAGCCCGGGCCCCCTGAAGTCAAACCACCTGATCCACTTGTGCTAGTTGCACCTGCCTGATAGCAAACCTGTTTGTCATGTTTACATTCAAAGATCTAAACAAAGTACCCGTAAAACATTCCTGGAATATAAATACACCTGCATATACATAGGGCACAACTTACTTTTAACCCTTTCACTGCTGAGCCATTTCACCTCTTACAAAAAAGGAAAATGTTTTTTTTTTATTATTTTTCTTTCTTTACTTTAAATATGGTCATGTTTGGTATCATTGGAAAGGCCATGCTCTGGCCTTTCTAATGATACCAAACCAGATCCTGCTAGCTGAAAACAGTCGGGAGATATTGGGGTTCAAACAAACCCCTTTCTTTCCTTAGGAGTCGATGAGGACGTTCCCCACCTGTCCTCAGCAGTGAAAGGGTTAATATACAATTGGATTATCTTTTCTCCGTAGTCCTTCGTATTTGCTGCCTGGCATTTATAGAGTCCTTGGTCCGATTCCTGCACGTGTTTCAGTATCAGCTCCAGGTTGCCGCTGGACAGGTCAGTGCGTATCTTTGTGCGATGCCTGTACTGATCCGCCTGATAATCCACAGCACCTTTATTTAGGGTACAGATAACTAAGGGCTTTGTGTCTTCTTCTATAGATTCCATTTTAATCAATGAGACGTGCAGATCCTCCGGTCCAGATATGAATGGGAAGTGGAATGGGAGCACGGCCGTTCCGTGTTGCTGACAGGTCACAGTGTGTGTCGATCCTGTGTGCGAGAAGGAAACACAACAAAAATCTGAGTTTTTGTTTTGGCAATTGTCCTTGTAATTATTTCTACAAGTTAGTTCAACTGATGTGTCTGGAGACGGATGAATTATAATTTCCTGAATTTAAGAATTCCTCTGCTTTTCCAAGAGATTTAGAGTAAACAGAGGCCAATAGCTACAACGGTGGAAATATCGGTTTAAAGGGACGCTGCCTGTACTGAAAACCGAGGTCTCTTTATTTGCCCTTACATAATTGGGCAGATCCTGCTGACAGCCTCTGAATGCTTTTTTTTTTAAATTCAAAGGTTTTTTTTTATTATTTTTTAAAGTAAAATAAGACAGTGAGATACAGAAAGGAAAAAACAGGGTAAACACACCTTTCTAGATACATATAAGGGGAGCAATACAGACTTACATATACAAACAAACACAAGCCACCTACTCGTAGTTGGAGAGTGGCACATTGGAAGAGAAATAGTAAAATTAAACTAAGCTCCCAATATTACAGGGTGTTACGGTAACCAAAGCAGTTCAGGATCCCCTCTGGTCAGGAGGACCTGGGGCTGCGGTACACTCCGCAGCTAGCATAGAGTCCCAGAGGGTCCAGTGGTCTTTTTCCGGTTGTGGGAAATCATATATGTGTCTAGCCATCTGCTCGTAACCTCGTATGTTATTCACCATATCCCGCACATCTCGGACTGTGGGAACCCGCGTTTGTTTCCATCTGCGTGCTATCAACAACATGGTGCTAGATGCTATTACGCAAAAAAGTTTCCTTTGTAATTTACCCATCCGAACCAGCGAGATACCTAATAGGAAATCCGCCGGAGCAAACGGCAGTACTAGTCCCGTTGCCTTTTCCACTAGACCTGAAACTCCCCGCCATAGTGGCTCTAGTGCAACGCAATCCCACCAAACATGAGTCATGGTACCCTTTAGTAATGAGCAGCGCCAGCATATCGATGAGACAGATTTATTCATATGACATTCCCTCGCCGGTACCAAGTACCAGTGGTACAATACTTTACGTCTCACCTCTATCAGAGAAGCACACCGATACGCTCCCCTGTCCAATTCGAACGCCCTCAACTAAGCCTGAGAGGATATCCGCATACCCAGCTCCCCCTCCCAAGCCGTTTGAAAAGACCATACATGATCCGGAGATGGAACATTCAGTGCTTCATAGCATATAGAAAGGAGTTTTACCTTTGTGCCCGGTTTAACCACGAAGCTCGCAAATGGTGACAAGGGGGCCTGAGGCAGGGTAGGTGGGAGACACATGCCCGGTCGACGTATTACAGACGCTATTTGGTAATAAGAAAGCCTCCAGGCCTCCGATAACTTATAACTCTGCTTTAGCATTTCGATGTTGCCTCCCGATATCAGTTGGTGGAGATGTGCAATCCCCTTGGAGGTCCACCAAGCGCAGTCAAAATCTGCGATCCAATGTGTCAATACCTCCATGGCCAGTGGGAGGGAGGTAATATTTAAAAAGGGGCACGAATCAAATCCCAAACATGCATATACCATCTGGTAAGCGGCAATAACTCTGGCAAAGGGGGTCTCTGGGGGCGCGTGAGCCACATTACAGTTGTTATTAAGTGTTGTTTCGCAAAAGACTGTTCTATAACTGTCCATTGTGGAGGGCGCGGGGAGTGGAAGTACTCTGCCAAGGATGCTAGTACCGCAGCTCTGTGATACAGGTGGATATTAGGCATAGCTAGTCCGCCTCTCCGCAGGGGGAGGCTGAGCAGCTTGGTGGGAACCCTAGGACTTTTACCGTTCCATACATAGTGATTCAAAAGAGACTGAACCTCTTCAACATAAGGTTTCGGTAAGCGGATCGGAATGGTTTGAAAATAATATAGTAATTTGGGCAAAAGAGACATTTTAATAGCAGCCATTCTGCCCATCCACGATAAGGATGTCCTTTTCCACTTAAACAAAAGCTGCCTTACAGGAGATAAAAAGGGTTTGTAGTTGAGGTCGAATAATTGGTCAGGAGATTAAGAGATTTTTACCCCTAAATATTGCAGATATTCTTCTCGCCATTCAAACTGAAAGTGCTGCATTAATGATTCCCGACTACCGCCAGGGACGTTAATAGTTAATGTCTGAGACTTAGGTAAGTTGATTTTATGGTATGAGACCTTGGTATATTCCGTCAGGATATCTGGAAGTCGTGGTAAAGAGTCTGTAGGTTCCGTAAGAGTCAGCAAAATGTCGTCTGCAAAAAGCCCTATTTTATATGTAGTAGGGCCCACCATAATCCCCGCCACCCCGTCATCCTGTCGTATTCGCTGTGCCAGTGGTTCGATCACCAAAGCGTACAATAATGGGGACAGGGGGCACCCCTGTCTGGTCCCATTGCTGATTCTAATCTGGTCCGATAAAAAACCCGCCGTCAAAACCGACGCCGTCGGGGAAGCATAAAGCGCAAAAATACTTTCGCAGCACCGAGACCAGAAAACCGAACTTCAGTAACACTTTACGCAAAAACATCCAGTCTACTCTGTTGAACGCTTTTTCAGCGTCTAGCGCCAACAGTACACTCGGGAGGCGGTGAGTCTGAATCACCTGAATTAAATCAATCAGTTTTTTAGTATTGAGGCCCCTGTCTCCCCCTAATAAACCCCACCTGGTCTGAACAAATCAGCTTAGGTAATAAATCCGCCACCCTATTCGCTAGAATTTTGGCATAGATTTTTACATCAACATTTAACCCCTTAAAGACCCAGGACGTACCATGTACGTCATTGCAGCGGGTCTCTCTTAGACCCGCTGACGTACATGGTACGTCCTGCCGTTTTTGAGCTGCTGGAAGCGATCGGATCGCTTCCAGCAGCTCAAACGCCATTGCAGGATGCCTGGGAGTCCAGGCATCCGTGCAATGGCGCTGAGAAGTGCCGGGGCACCATGTGATCGCTCCCCGGGAGCGATCTACATCCGGTTTGACCGGAGAGGTGGCCCGGCACTTCTAAAGAGTGCTGGAAGCGATCGGATCGCTTCCAGCAGCTCAAACCCCATTGCAGGCTGCCTGGGAGTCCAGGCAGCCGTGCAATGGTGGCTACAAGTGCCGGGGCACCTTGTGATCGCTCCCCGGGAGCGATCTACATCCGGTTTGACCGGAGAGGTGCCCGGCACTTGTAAAGAGCGCTGGAAGCGATCGGTATCGCTTCAGCTGCTCTGTGTATATTGCAGGGATGCCTCGACATCGAGGCATCCTTGCAATATGCTTACCTGCCGCCGGTCCGTCGGTGATCGCTCCCCCGAGCGATCACTTCCGGTAGCGGCAGGAAGTACTGAGTGCCACGAGGTATCGTGGCACTCAGTAAAAAAGTGATCATAAGTGATCAGGTGCTCTGCTGGGTGCCTTGAGGGATCAAGGCACCCAGCAGAGTAAATAAGTGTAAAAAAAGTGTAAAAAAAAAGAAAAATAAATTAATAAAAACGAATAAAATAAAATAAACTGACAGCCAAGATGGCGCTGCCCTTCTAAGGGCAGGGTCATCTTGGGCTGAGTGGGATGTTCCTAGCCTGCCTCATCAGAGAGGCAGGCTAGCAACATCCAATCAGAAGTAAAAAAAAAATCAAAATAAAATCTCTAATTTGTCAGGTCAGGTCAATATTTTGTAAATATTGGCGGTGACCTCTGTGATTCTCCTCCCTCTCCTCACTTGTGTTTTGGTGAGCGAGAGAGAGAGATCAGATTTGACAGGTTAGAGATTTTAGTGAGATTTAGTGAGATTAGAAAAATTTAGGCAGATTTAGAGAGATTTTAGTGAGATTTAGAAGAATTGTGGCAGGTTTAGAGAGATTTTAGGGAGATTTAGAAGAATTGTGGCAGGTTTAGAGGGATTTA
>RXON01002453.1:0-33173 GCA_009667805.1 Leptobrachium leishanense
AGCAGAGATGTTACAGTATGTGCAGGTGATACAATGTGAGCAGGATGTTACAGTATGTGCAGGTGATACAATGTGAGCAGGGTGTTACAGTGTGTGCAGGTGATACAATGTGAGCAGGATGTTACAGTATGTGCAGGTGATACAATGTGAGCAGGATGTTACAGTATGTGCAGGTGATACAATGTGAACAGGATGTTACAGTATGTGCAGGTGATACAATGTGAGCAGGATGTTACAGTATGTGCAGGTGATACAATGTGAGCAGGATGTTACAGTATGTGCAGGTGATACAATGTGAGCAGGATGTTACAGTATGTGCAGGGTGATACAATGTGAACAGGATGTTACAGTATGTGCAGGTGATACAATGTGAGCAGGATGTTACAGTATGTGCAGGTGATACAATGTGAGCAGGATGTTACAGTATGTGCAGGTGATACAATGTGAGCAGGATGTTACAGTATGTGCAGGTGATACAATGTGAGCAGGATGTTACAGTATGTGCAGGTGATACAATGTGAGCAGGATGTTACAGTATGTGCAGGTGATACAATGTGAGCAGGGTGTTACAGTATGTGCAGGTGATACAATGTGAGCAGGGTGTTACAGTATGTGCAGGTGATACAATGTGAGCAGGATGTTACAGTATGTGCAGGTGATACAATGTGAGCAGGATGTTACAGTATGTGCAGGTGATACAATGTGAGCAGGATGTTACAGTATGTGCAGGTGATACATGTGAGCAGGTGTTACAGTATGTGCAGGTGATACAATGTGAGCAGGGTGTTACAGTATGTGCAGGTGATACAATGTGAGCAGGATGTTACAGTATGTGCAGGTGATACAATGTGAGCAGGATGTTACAGTATGTGCAGGTGATACAATGTGAGCAGGATGTTACAGTATGTGCAGGTGATACAATGTGAGCAGGATGTTACAGTATGTGCAGGGTGTTACAGTATGTGCAGGTGATACAATGTGAGCAGGATGTTACAGTATGTGCAGGTGATACAATGTGAGCAGGTGTTACAGTATGTGCAGGTGATACAATGTGAGCAGGATGTTACAGTATGTGCAGGTGATACAATGTGAGCAGGGTGTTACAGTATGTGCAGGTGATACAATGTGAGCAGGGTGTTACAGTATGTGCAGGTGATACAATGTGAGCAGGATGTTACAGTATGTGCAGGGTGATACAATGTGAGCAGGATGTTACAGTATGTGCAGGTGATACAATGTGAGCAGGATGTTACAGTATGTGCAGGTGATACAGTGTGAGCAGGATGTTACAGTATGTGCAGGTGATACAATGTGAGCAGGATGTTACAGTATGTGCAGGTGATACAATGTGAGCAGGGTGTTACAGTATGTGCAGGTGATACAATGTGAGCAGGGTGTTACAGTATGTGCAGGTGATACAATGTGAGCAGGATGTTACAGTATGTGCAGGTGATACAATGTGAGCAGGATGTTACAGTATGTGCAGGTGATACAATGTGAGCAGGGTGTTACAGTATGTGCAGGGTGATACAATGTGAGCAGGGTGTTACAGTATGTGCAGGTGATACAATGTGAGCAGGATGTTACAGTATGTGCAGGTGATACAATGTGAGCAGGATGTTACAGTATGTGCAGGTTGATACAATGTGAGCAGGATTACAGTATGGGCAGGTGATACAATGTGAGCAGGATGTTACAGTATGTGCAGGTGATACAATGTGAGCAGGATGTTACAGTATGTGCAGGTGATACAATGTGAGCAGGATGTTACAGTATGTGCAGGTGATACAATGTGAGCAGGATGTTACAGTATGTGCAGGTGATACAATGTGAGCAGGATGTTACAGTATGTGCAGGTGATACAATGTGAGCAGGATGTTACAGTATGTGCAGGTGATACAATGTGAGCAGGATGTTACAGTATGTGCAGGTGATACAATGTGAGCAGGGTGTTACAGTATGTGCAGGTGATACAATGTGAGCAGGGTGTTACAGTATGTGCAGGTGATACAATGTGAGCAGGATGTTACAGTATGTGCAGGTGATACAATGTGAGCAGGATGTCAGTATGTGCAGGTGATACAATGTGAGCAGGATGTTACAGTATGTGCAGGTGATACAATGTGAGCAGTGTTACAGTATGTGCAGGTGTTACAGTGTGCAGGTGATACAATGTGAGCAGGATGTTACAGTATGTGCAGGTGATACAATGTGAGCAGGGTGTTACAGTATGTGCAGGTGATACAATGTGAGCAGGATGTTACAGTATGTGCAGGTGATACAATGTGAGCAGGTGTTACAGTATGGGGGTGCAGGTGATACAATGTGAGCAGGTGTTACAGTATGTGCAGGTGATACAATGTGAGCAGGATGTTACAGTATGTGCAGGGTGATACAATGTGAGCAGGATGTTACAGTATGTGCAGGTGATACAATGTGAGCAGGATGTTACAGTATGTGCAGGTGATACAATGTGAGCAGGATGTTACAGTATGTGCAGG
The DNA here is from genome assembly GCA_009667805.1 of Leptobrachium leishanense. Lineage (NCBI taxonomy): Eukaryota > Metazoa > Chordata > Amphibia > Anura > Megophryidae > Leptobrachium > Leptobrachium leishanense. The sequence goes on from RXON01002453.1 coordinate 2,502, forward strand.
TGATACAATGTGAGCAGGGTGTTACAGTATGTGCAGGTGATACAATGTGAGCAGGATGTTACAGTATGTGCAGGTGATACAATGTGAGCAGGATGTTACAGTATGTGCAGGTGATACAATGTGAGCAGGATGTTACAGTATGTGCAGGTGATACAATGTGAGCAGGATGTTACAGTATGTGCAGGGTGATACAATGTGAGCAGGATGTTACAGTATGTGCAGGTGATACAATGTGAGCAGGATGTTACTTCGCTGCAGAGGGATTTAGATAGATTGGGGGACTGGGCACTTAAATGGCAGATGAGATTTAATGTAGATAAATGCAAAGTTATGCACTTTGGAGTGAAGACACACAAGCAACTTAGGCTGGTGTCAGACGAGTGTAGTGTTCACGTCCGTGATTGCGCCTAAAAGTACGTCCGTGATAGCATGAATGAAAGCCCATTGGAGCCTGTTACACAAAGTACGTCCGCACTGAACTGCGGACGCACAACGGCCGCGGCCCACGGACGCAAGGCAGGCAAGAACGTACATCCCCTAGAACGGCCGCCCAAAGTGCGCTGCGTCCGTAACGTCCGCATAGCTTTGTGTGTGAGTGATGGAACGTGGTCAGACGGACGCATTTATACGTCCAGCATTTATACGTCCAGCATTTTTCACGGACAAAATGGTTTTGATTTTTATTTTATTTTCTCTCCCACATCCGTCAAAATATACGTCAGTGAATAAACGGACTGTGTGGCCACTACTGCGTCTTCCGTACTGACGTAGAAATGTCCGTAGAAATCACGCTCGTCTGACCCCAGCCTTATACCCTAAATGGTGCGGAGTTAGGGAAATCCAAGCAGAAGGATTTGGGAAGAATCATAGACTTCAGACTATCCGGGATATTCAGAGAGAGGTGAAAAGCAGGAGAATGACTGGAGAATGAAAAATTCTAGGTCAAACTAACCGATTTGGAAAGTGAGATGAAAGGGAGAATTTTTCTGGTTTGGCTATTTTGACCTAAAATTTTCCATTTTCCAGTCATTCTCCTGCTTTTCACCTCTTTCTGGACATTGTGTTACTTATAGGGTTATTCAATGACAAACAGCAGCCGTCACGGCCAGCAAAGTATCGGCATTAACCTGCCTGGCGGTATTACCGCGTGTGACTCGGGGTTAAATTTCACTACCGTGATCGGTAACCCCGAGCCACACTCGGGCTGTATACTCCCCGCATCTTGCGCTCCCTCGCCGTCTCTGCAGTCACCACAGTGTGATCGTGGCAGCCGGCGACTTGCTTCCTGGTTCCGCTCCCTGCGAGCCACGCAACGCAACGCAGGGGGGCGGGACCAGGCAGCAAATTCGAAAACTGCTAAAAACTAAATTACTGTAAAATGAAGTTTGTGTGCAGTGCAGTGGCTGCTGTGATTCCTGTTCAGATGTGGACTGGACTCCTTTGCCAATGAAATACAGGACAGTTGGATCTGGGCAAGCACCAGCGAAACCTGTATTGCAAAGCCTTATTACATTTTACAAATGATTTTTATTTACCTTTTATTTCTGTAAAGCTGCTTTGAGAATAAATACTCTTTTTTTGGTTCCCCCGTGTCCTGTATATTACATTGGCAAAGGAGTCCACATCGGGACAGGAATCCCAGCACCCAGAGGAAAGAGGCAGGTTTCTGGTTTGATTATATTATTGAATATAATTTATTTCCATTATTTTGGATAATTATTTTTGGGATAATAAATTATTATTTCGTGTTTCAAACCTTCTCTGACTGCGTGTGTTTACTAGACTCTTGTTTGCACGGATTTCAGTGAGTTATTCCTACAGATTACAGGCTTACTATATAAAACAATACGTTTCCTTTCCAAAAAAACTGAAATGTTTTTAGACACAAAATTTTGATAAAAATTAGACGCCGCCAGGGAGGTTAAAAGGGGAATTCACTCTCGCCATGAAAACATCATTTTACCTCTTTATAAATCAATGGTCAGACGCACCTTGAATACGCCGTGTGATTCCCACACCTGCTTCATATAAAGATATTATAGCGCCAGAAAAAGTGCAGAGACGGGCAACTAAATTAATAAGGGGAATGGAAAGTTTAAGCTATGAGGAAAGACTAACAAGCTTAAACCTGTTTAGTTTAGAGAAACGGCGCCTTAGAGGGATCTGATAACCTTATATAAATATATACGGGGCCTTAGAGGGGTCTGATAACTTTATATAAATATATACAGGGCCTCAGAGGGGTCTGATAACTTTATATTAATATATACGGGGCCTTAGAGGGGTCTGATATCTTTACATAAATATATACAGGGCCTCAGAGGGGTCTGATAACTTTATATTAATATATACGGGGCCTTAGAGGGATCTGATAACTTTACATAAATATATACGGGGCCTCAGAGTGGTCTGATAACTTTATATAAATATATACGGGGCCTCAGAGGGATCTGATAACTTTATATAAATATATACGGGGCCTCAGAGGGGTCTGATATCTTTACATAAATATATACGGGGTCTCAGAGGGGTCTGATATCTTTACATAAATATATACGGGGTCTCAGAGGGGTCTGATATCTTTATATAAATATATACGGGGCCTCAGATGGGTCTGAAAACTTTATATAAATATATACGGGGCCTCAGAGGGGTCTGATAACTTTATATAAATATATATGGGGCCTTAGAGGGGTCTGATAACTTTATATAAATATATACGGGGCCTCAGAGGGGTCTGATAACTTTATATAAATATATACGGGGCCTCAGAGGGGTCTGATAACTTTATATAAATATATACGGGGCCTTAGAGGGGTCTGATAACTTTATATAAATATATACGGGGCCTCAGAGGGGTCTGATAACTTTATATAAATATATACGGGGCCTCAGAGTGGTCTGATAACTTTATATAAATATATACGGGCCTCAGAGGGGTCTGATATCTTTATATAAATATATACGGGGCCTCAGAGGGGTCTGATATCTTTATATAAATATATACGGGGCCTCAGAGGGTCTGATATTTATATAAATATATACGGGGCCTCAGAGGGGTCTGATAACTTATATAAATATATACGGGGCCTCAGATGGTCTGATAACTTTATATAATATATACGGGGCCTCAGAGGGGTCTGATAACTTTACATAAATATATACGGGCCTCAGAGTGGTCTGATAACTTATATAAATATATACGGGGCCTCAGAGGGATCTGATAACTTTATATAAATATATACGGGGCCTCAGAGGGGTCTGATAACTTTACATAAATATATACGGGGCCTCAGAGTGGTCTGATAACTTTATATAAATATATACGGGGCCTCAGAGTGGTCTGATAACTTTATATAATATATACGGGGCCTCAGAGGGGTCTGATAACTTTACATAAATATATACGGGGCTCAGAGTGGTCTGATAACTTATATAAATATATACGGGGCCTCAGAGGATTCTGATAACTTTATATAAATATATACGGGCCTCAGAGGGGTCTGATATCTTTACATAAATATATACGGGGTCTCAGAGGGGTTGATATCTTTATATAAATATATACGGGGCCTCAGATGGTCTGATAACTTTATATAAATATATACGGGGCTCAGAGGGGTCTGATAACTTTATATAAATATATACGGGGCCTCAGAGGGGTCTGATAACTTTATATAAATATATACGGGGCCTCAGAGGGGTCTGATAACTTTATATAAATATATACGGGGCCTCAGAGGGTCTGATAACTTTATATAAATATATACGGGGCCAGAGATGGGTCTGATAACTTTATATAAATATTATACGGGGCCTCAGAGTGGTCTGATAACTTTATATAAATATATACGGGGCCTCAGAGAGGGTCTGATAACTTTATATAAAATATATTACGGGGCCTCAGAGTGGTCTGATAACTTTATATAATATATTACGGGGCCTCAGAGGGGTCTGATAACTTTATATAATATAATACGGGGCCTCAGAGGGGTCTGATATCTTTACATAAATATATACGGGGTCTCAGAGGGGTCTGATATCTTTATATAAATATATACGGGGCCTCAGATGGGTCTGATAACTTTATATAAATATATACGGGGCCTCAGAGGGGTCTGATAATTTTATATATATTATACGGGGCCTCAGAGGGGTCTGATAACTTTATATATATATAACGGGGCCTCAGAGGGGTCTGATAACTTTATATAAATATATACGGGGCCTCAGAGGGGTCTGATAACTTTATATAAAATATATACGGGGCCTCAGAGGGGTCTGATAACTTTATATAAATATATACGGGGCTCAGAGGGGTCTGATAACTTTATATAAATATATACGGGGCCTCAGAGGGGTCTGATAACTTTATATAAATATATACGGGGCCTCAGATGGGTCTGATAACTTTATATAAATTATATACGGGGCCTCAGAGTGGTCTGATAACTTTATATAAATATATATATACGGGGCCTCAGAGGGGTCTGATAACTTTAATATAAATATATACGGGGCCTCAGAGTGGTCTGATAACTTTATATAATAATATACGGGGCCAGAGGGGTCTGATAACTTTATATAAATATATACGGGGCCTCAGAGGGGTCTGATAACTTTTATAAATATATACGGGCCTCAGAGGGGTCTGATAACTTTATATAAATATATACGGGGCTCAGATGGGTCTGATAACTTTATATAAATATATATGGGGCCTCAGAGTGGTCTGATAACTTTATATAAATATATACGGGGCCTCAGAGGGGTCTGATAAGTTTATATAAATATATACGGGGCCTCAGAGGGGTCTGATAAGTTTAATATAAATATATATGGGGCCTCAGAGGGGTCTGATAACTTTATATAAATATATACGGGGCCTCAGAGTGGTCTGATAACTTTATATAAATATATACGGGGCCTCAGAGGGGTCTGATATCTTTATATAAATATATACGGGGCCTCAGAGTGGTCTGATATCTTTATATAAATATATACGGGGTCTCAGAGGGGTCTGATATCTTTATATATAAATATATACGGGGCCTCAGAGTGGTCTGATAACTTTATATAAATATATACGGGGCCTCAGATGGGTCTGATATCTTTATATAAATATATACGGGGCCTCAGAGTGGTCTGATAACTTTATATAAATATATATACGGGGCCTCAGAGGTCTGATAACTTTATATAAATATATACGGGGCTCAGAGGGGTCTGATAACTTTATATAAATATATACGGGGCTCAGAGTGGTCTGATAACTTTATATAAATATATACAGGGCCTCAGAGGGATCTGATAACTTTATATAAATATATACGGGCCTCAGAGTGGTCTGATAACTTTATATAAATATATACGGGGCCTCAGAGGGGTCTGATAACTTTATATAAATATATACGGGGCCTCAGAGTGGTCTGATAACTTTATATAAATATATACGGGGCCTCAGAGGGGTCTGATAACTTTATATAAATATATACGGGGCCTCAGAGTGGTCTGATAACTTTATATAATATATACGGGGCCTCAGAGGGGTCTGATAACTTTATATAAATATATACGGGGCCTCAGAGGGGTCTGATAACTTTATATAAATATATACGGGGCCTCAGAGGGGTCTGATAACTTTATATAAATATATACGGGGCCTCAGATGGGTCTGATAACTTTATATAAATATATATGGGGCCTCAGAGTGGTCTGATAACTTTATATAAATTATACGGGGCCTCAGAGGGGTCTGATAACTTTAATATAAATATATACGGGGCCTCAGATGGGTCTGATAACTTTATATAAATATATACGGGGCCTCAGAGTGGTCTGATAACTTTATATAAATATATACGGGGCCTCAGAGGGGTCTGATAACTTTATATAAATATATACGGGGCCTCAGAGTGGTCTGATAACTTTATATAATATATACGGGGCCTCAGAGGGGTCTGATATCTTTATATAAATATATACGGGGCCTCAGAGTGGTCTGATATCTTTATATAAATATATACGGGGCCTCAGAGTGGTCTGATAACTTTATATAAATATATACGGGGCCTCAGAGGGGTCTGATAACTTTATAATATAATAATACGGGGCCTCAGAGGGGTCTGATAACTTATAAAATATATACGGGGCCTCAGAGTGGTCTGATAACTTTATATAAATATATACAGGGCCTCAGAGGGATCTGATAACTTTATATAAATATATACGGGGCCTCAGAGTGGTCTGATAACTTTATATAAATATATACGGGGCCTCAGAGGGGTCTGATAACTTTATATAAATATATACGGGGCCTCAGAGGGGTCTGATATCTTTATATAAATATATACGGGGCCTCAGAGTGGTCTGATATCTTTATATAAATAATACGGGGCTCAGAGTGGTCTGATAACTTTATATAAATATATACGGGGCCTCAGAGGGGTCTGATAACTTTATATAAATATATATGGGGCCTCAGAGGGGTCTGATAACTTTATATAAATATATACGGGGCCTCAGAGTGGTCTGATAACTTTATATAAATATATACGGGGCCTCAGAGGGGTCTGATAACTTTATATAAATATATATGGGGCCTTAGAGGGGTCTGATAACTTTATATAAATATATACGGGGCCTCAGAGTGGTCTGATAACTTTATATAAATATATACGGGGCCTCAGAGTGGTCTGATAACTTTATATAAATATATATGGGAAGAACTGAAATTGCCACCCGTTGGGCCACGAACGGCGCAATTTTGGAGCAATTTGTCTTTTCACTAAACACTGGTTTATTGCACCCCTATAATAATAATAATAATAATAATAATAAATGTGAATGTTTGGAAAGGAAATAATTATTAACATGTTATTACTTTTCATAAACATTAACGAATGATTTATTAATAACAATATAAAATCAAACAAACAATAAAGTCGGCAACAAAAAAAACCTCAAAGCAGGTACATAATAAATCATATGCTCCGGTGTTCACTTCTCCGGTGCAAAAAAAGGTTTTACATTTGTCCCGGATGATCATAGCGTAAGTCACGACACCCCAAAGTGAAGCCGCTATTTCAGGGATGGTGAAAGTTACCGCTTGCTGCGCCCCCTCTTTATTGAGGACGATGTTGTGCAGGAAGCAAATCCATTTCACCATTTTGTCCACGAATGGACAATGGTTTTACTTCCACGGCATCTGCACAAGCCACCATTTACAGGACAGGATTTCAGGACTCCACCACCTGTCATGCTCAGGATAGGCGCCCATTGAAAACAGTTGGAGATGAGCCAAGTCTGGCTGCCGAGTAAAGCCTCATGAGGTGGGCTTTCAGGGGGTGGGCTTCGTCACCTCAGTGAACGTGTGGGACCGTTATGTTTGTTCCAGGTAGAGTGGTGTATCTGCGCACGCCCAACACTCCTTGCTCCAGCTTCCTGGACTGGTTTGAATGGCTGAAAATCCCGCCATCACTTTCTTTGCCATACGCGCCTACGTCAATGGAGGAAATGAACTTATCAGGCCCAGCAACCGCTTGTAGGACTATAATAGAAACAAACTGTTTATAGTTCCTAAACAAGCTGCTGGAATGCTGGGGATTCAGGACGAAGCCGTCTATAATGGGCTCCAGCTCCTCATTCTTCAGGAAGGGCATGTGTTGAGGCCTGCAGGTTGTCCCAAATTGTTTGTCAGGTCTCCTGGACGATCCGTCTTCTGGTGACATCGTATTCTGATCGAATACCCAAGGTTTTAAATGACGATCCCTTTGCCAAATATCTGCAATAAAATAACATCACGATAGTAAATACAAATAATGCAAAACACATGGTTATTTCCATCGTCACATTTTATCCCAGTGGAAGAGGTGTAGAAGAAGTGGAGGAACCTCCAGACATGTTTTGCAGGGAACATAAAAGAATGATATTGCACAAGTGAGGAGGTGAGCGAAGTCGGACACTCCATCAGCATTGACTTTCTGCAAGCAGATGCTTTTTGCGTCTGACACAACAAAGCCAAGGCAACTCCATGGGGACATCTTCCCAGAGAAAAGTGGCACAAAGGCTGTTGGCACAGCGCATGTGGAGGAGTCAGAGGTTAGGGTGACCCCAGATGAGCCATCTGATCTAAGTCAACGCCTCAGTGAGTCACAACCATGGAATGAGCCAGGAAACAGCCAGTAGCCCCAAAGACCACGTCTGAAAACAATGCTGAAGCGGAAAAGATTGGACCAACAGTCTGCAGACGAATAGTTTCTCCAAATTGAAAAGGAGAAGCTGAAATTATTGGCAGAAAGTGGTCAAGTGAAGAGGGACAGCCACTACCAGATTTTAATGAGCCTCGTTCCGTTCCTCAATAGAATTCCGATGCATCGGCAAATGGCAGTTCATAATAAATTACAGCAAGTCCTCATTGATGAGGAAGAACATCTGATGACATCACCTGTTACCCACCCCCATCCTGACAACCACTTCAATTGCAGCCAAGTTCAACTCTCGAACCTCATGACCCATCAACCTCTGCAACTCCATTGAATGAACCCACACCAACTGAGCCATTCTTCACCCCAAGCTTGAGAAAGTTCTATGACACTTTGGAGTCACAGAGGACACAAACATCTCCTAAATGTTTTATAATGGTTTATTAATAACAGTTTATAATTTGTGTGACGTGCGTCACTTTGGACTTGGGGTACATGGGCCTAGAAATGTATTTGGGAGGTGCAGGCCTCATGTTCTATATTATTTCCCTGCCCTCTCTTGTGTTGAGGTCGCCCTGTACCCGTGCGGGAGTCGGGTGTTTGTGTAATCTGTGTTATGTACGAATAATGTTATTGTCTATTGTTATGGTCCATGTGTATCTGTTGCCATCTGCTGATAGGTTAGCTGGCTGGGTTATTTTAGGAATGTGTGATTATCTGTGTACGTTTAAGTGATCTTTGTTAATCTGCCCTGTCAGGCAAGCACTGCCCCATTATCTGATTACTGTTACTATGGTTTATAGAATTACTTTGTGGTCACTGTAGCTAAACTCAACTGAGATCTGTTACAATTTGTTAAATATGTTAATATATGTTGTTATATATTTTGCACATGTTTGTTATTAGTGATTGTGCTTGATGACATCGCTAGAAGTTCTGAAAAAATATATATTCTGGCACAAAACCTTATTTATTTATAAAGGATTTTACCAGGAAGGATACATTGCGATTTCTCTCATTTTCAGTGTGTCCTGGGACCTTTTACCGTCTCAGAACAACAATCTATTTGCATTTTTTATATATTATATTGAAATTGATAACGTTTCGTTCTGTGTTTAAAATAAATGTCATAAAAATATCTTGGTTTACACACACACACACACACACACACAGTCACTTACCTCAGAGGGCCGGTTAGTGGTTCCTCGGGTGATCTGGTCTCTCGGAAATTTGCCGATTTTTTTTTTTTTTTTTTATAGACGGACGAATCACATGTAAAATGTAGGTGAAAGTCTCCAGACCCATCCGATAATAATCGAAAAACTTTGCGGTGCCTTTCTGGAGTACGTCGTGCAAATGGTGGAACTCAGCCGGCGCCGTATCAGGAATGGATTTTCTACCAATGTCAGTTCATCCAGATCCATATTCTTAGACACAAAGCACTGCAGGGTTTCCAAAAGCAGAATGAACTGGTTTTATCTGGTCTCTGAACTCCACCTCTGATCTGGATCGTTTGCAGTCGTCCAACCAATCACTTGCCGTTGACGACAATAGTCATACGTCCTAGGTCGTGCATAGTCGTCTGATGACCAAGTGGGTCGTAGAAATACAGATCCAGTGGACGGCCAGCTTGAAGGTTATAATATTTAATATGTGGGTAAAAGCTGCTCGATCCAAGAGAAATCTGACGCCATCTGGGGCAAGAAGGAATGTTTCCCAGTGTGTTGCAAATCGGCGAGTGAGTCAGACGGACGGGGGGGGGGAGGTTTGCTTCTTTGAGATCAGCAGCAGCAGGTGATGTGTGAAAAGCTGAACTCGATGGACGCACTACTTTTTTCGGGCTATGTAACTAGGGTCACTAGAGCGGCCATGTTTTCCTGGACAGATAATTTATTCATGTTGATGAGCAATGCATGAAAAATGCCGCCCCGCAGCATGTATAATCCATACACCGCAAGTTGGAAATCCCAGAGGAATGCCAGGTGACCTGCCTTGATTTCCTTCCAGCAGCATATGAGTTATACATGTTGCAGGGCAGCACTTTTCCCTGTGCTCCCCCTCTGCATAAGCTAGTAATCTGTGTCCAGGAAAACATGGCTGACCTGCTGCCCTTAGACACAACATTAGCAGCCAGCCCCCAATTCTTCTAGAGAAAAAGCCTATTGTCAGACGTGATTCCTGTTAAAGCCTCCATGATGGAGCTCTCTGCTTACTAATAATGGCCAATTGGCCATTAGGACCAGCGCCATGGCCAGTCTCTTGGGTGGGTCCTAACCTCACCACACTGAAAAACTGTAAGTGAAAACCTTCATGGTGAAACAAATATGTGTTTAAAGAATACAAGCAGTGCTGTGCTAAGAGACGCCTCGTCAATAAATAACGCCAACACAAGGCCAATAAGCCCAGTGACCACCAACAGATCTCAAGCCTTCTCAGCCTATTGACAAACCACAGGGATATATTTATATCCACTCAGGAAGGATTACCCAAAAACTAGGCAAGGACGAGCAAAGCGGCTGGACTGGAGACTAGATCTAACATGGCGGCCGGGCTGGTGAGTAGATCTAACGTGATGACCGAGCTGGTCAATAGAGCTAACGTGATGGCCGGGCTGGTCAGTAGATCTAACATGGCAGCTGAACTAGACAGTGGCTCTAACATGGCGGCCAGGCTAGCCAGTACATCTAACATGGTGGCCGGGCTGGTCAGTAGATCTAACATGGCAGCTGAACTAGACAGTAGCTCTAACATGGAGGCCAGTCTAGCCAGTACATCTAACATGGTGGCCGGGCTGGCCAGTACATCTAACATGGTGGCCGGGCTGGCCAGTACATCTAACATGGTGGCCGGGCTGGCCAGTACATCTAACATGGTGGCCGGGCTGGCCAGTAGATCTAACATGGTGGCCGGGCTGGCCAGTAGATCTAACATGGTGGCCGGGCTGGCCAGTAGATCTAACATGGTGGCCGGGCTGGCCAGTACATCTAACATGGTGGCCGGGCTGGCCAGTACATCTAACATGGTGGCCAGACTGGCCAGTACATCTAACATGGTGGCCGGGCTGGCCAGTACATCTAACATGGTGGCCGGGCTGGCCAGTACATCTAACATGGTGGCCAGACTGGCCAGTACATCTAACATGGTGGCCAGACTGGCCAGTACATCTAACATGGTGGCCGGACTGGCCAGTACATCTAACATGGTGGCCAGGCTGGTCAGTACATCTAACATGGTTGTTAGGCTGGCAGAGAGATTCCGTCGCTTTACGGTGAGATTGGGGTATTTCTCGACATTACGTGCAGCTCTATGCATCAGAAAGTGTAAAGATATGGATATCGCCAGCGCCCACAGACGACGCGTTTCACAGACCTCAGGCAGCTGCCATTGTTCCATTGAAATCCACTCTCACAGGCTGAAAAAAAAGAGACAGAAACCAGGATATCAGCCAAAAAGAGACACCAGAGACAGCCGGTTACCCCTCCCCCATCACAACATGCGGTGCGTTAGATCTGGTGTGATCAGCCGGTGGATTCAAGTGATCCCTCATAATTACAGAGATATAAGATCATTAATCAGTGTGAGTCGCCCCTCCCCCTCGCTCAGTCTGATAGATCTTCATTAGATCCAGTAAGATCCGGAGGGTTTACCTGGATTTAGTGAGGACTCACCGGTACAGGATCGATCCCAGGTGTGATGCTTGTAGTAACCGTCCCGGCACAGGCAGGAGAGCAGGCCGTCCTGGTGAGTGCAGGAACTGGAGAGCGGGTCACAGAGCTCGACATGACAGAGACTCAGACCTAGAACTGAGGGAGGAGAACCACGTGAGCAAAGGGTGTGGCACCGCGCTCACCGCTTCACTCGCATGAGCAAAGAATTAGCTGCGGCACTCACAGCAGCGCTCACCGCGGCACTCACTACTTCACTCGCATGAGCAAAGAATTAGCTGCGGCACTCACAGCAGCGCTCAACGCAGCATTCATAGGGTCACGCACCGGGTCATTCAGGTGAGCAAAAAATACACCACAGCGCTCACCGAGTCGCTCACCAGGTCACTCTCCAGGTCCCTCACTGAGTCACTCTCCGGGTCGCTCACCATGGTGCTCACCGGGTCACACAGTGACACTCTCCAGGTCGCTCACCATGGCATCACTGAGTCGCTCACCAGGTCACTCTCCGGGTCCCTCACTGAGTCACTCTCCAGGTCGCTCACCATGGTGCTCACCGGGTCACACAGTGACACTCTCCAGGTCGCTCACCATGGTGCTCACCGGGTCACACAGTGACACTCTCCAGGTCGCTCACCATGGCATCACTGAGTCGCTCACCAGGTCACTCTCCGGGTCCCTCACTGGGTCACTCTCCGGGTCGCTCACCATGGTGCTCACTGGGTCACTCTCCAGGTCGCTCACCATGGCATCACCGGGTCGCTCAGGGGAGCAGAGAACACGAAGAAATCCCAAAACTGATGTTTTTTTTATACCTTTTTAGCAGCGGAGAATAGCTGGTGTTTCACAGCTCTGCTTCCTGCCTCCCTCTCGCTCTGTAACCTGATCTAAATCCTCTTTGCTGCGCAGAGGAGCAGATCCTCCTCCCCACCATGCAGGAAGGTATTGGAGTCCGCGGTATGCTGAACATGCTGGATAAATCAGTGTAACTCCTTGTAGGCAGAATAATAAGTAAAGGTTTCCCGTGGCTAAAACGATTCTGTCGCCGGACGGGATTTATCAGGGCGAGGTATTATCCCTTTAAGGCTAATGTCAGACGAGCGCATTCTGAGCGCACCGTGCGTGCACAACGGACAGACGTGCTGACGGAAGATACTGTAGACACCACACTGTCCGTTTTTTTTGACAGACGTAGAAAAAAAAGGAATTATGGGAAATAAAATTAATATGAAAAATGATAAAATTTTGAGGATTTGAAAAAAGTCATTTTGTGCGTCAAGATGCTGGACGTGGCAAATGCGCTGCGTCTGACATCTCATCACTCACTCAGAACGCTACGTGGATGTGGCGCACTCTGTGCGTTCTTCTTAGCGGTTTTACGTTCTTGTCTAACTTGTGTCCGTTTGCCACGTGCGCTGTGCGTGCGCAGTTCGGTGCGCTATTACCTCGTGTGTGGGTCTCTATTGATCATGATTCTATGCTACGACGGACGTTAAACTGTGCGGCGACACGGACGTGAACACTGAGCTCGACTGACGCCGGCCTTAAAGCTGACTATTTTGCCAGCACAAAGGTCACGTTCCAGTGGGCTCGGCTCATTAATTCTGGGGGTCCGCAGCCCCGTTTCAGTGAGGAACGTGACCATTTGGTGTTGCACGTTACCGGGGTTGGCGGTTACAATCAGCAGGGGGAGAGGATCTATTGAGAAGCCACCGCAGTGGGGTGGAATCCATGAGTTTGTAAGTTCCAGCCCCAGGATCGTGGTGCCCAGAGACCTGAAAGATCCCATAAACCCCGGGCGTATTCCCTGGCGTCAAACATACATGACCCAGCTGACCCCTGACTGCCCAGCAGGTGGCCGCACTGGACCTCTGCCCCATGGCGCTTGTCTATGCCTTACCCTGATACACATCAGCGCTGAGCACACAGCCAGGACCGTCTGCACAGGAGGACAGCGACTGCTTCACAGCTTCATCCACGAGCTGCTCAGATACAGGATACAGCGGGGAAAAATAATGCAGGACCAACGCGTGGCCACCGGGGAGGCTGCAAGACACAGGTATATGTGTTTGACACCTGACATGGCACCACAGGGCCACGCCTGATACATCTACACACATGCACCTCAACCAAAACATGTACCCATACACACCCCAGCAAATCTATTTACATGGACACAGCTGGGCAGACACGTATACCCTGACCTGAACATATCTATATACACAGACCGCAGCATTTCTATATACCAGGACCTGAGCATATTTATATACACAGACCTGAGCGTATCTACAGTCAGGTCCAGAAATATTGGGACATGGACACAATTCTAACATCTTTGGCTCTATACACCACCACAATGGAGTTGGAATGAAACAAACACAATGTGCTTTAACTGCAGACTGTCAGCTTTAATTTGAGGGTATGTACATCCAACTCAGGTGAACGTGTAGGACTTACAGCAGTTTGCAGATGTGCCCCCACTTGTTAAGGGACCAAAAGTAATGGGACAGAATAATAATCATAAATCAAACTTTCCCTTCTTAATACTTGGTTACAAATCCTTTGCAGTCAATCACAGCCTGAAGTCTGGAACGCATAGACATCACCAGACGCTGGGTTTCATCCCTGGTGATGCTCTGCCAGGCCTCTACTGCAACTGTCTTCAGTTCCTGCTTGTTCTTGGGGCATTTTCCCTTCAGTTTTGTCTTCAGCAAGTGAAATGCAGCTCAATGGGATTCAGGTCAGGTGATTGACTTGGCCATTGCATAACATTCCACTTCTGTCCCTTCAAAAACTCTGGTTGCTTTTGCAGTATGCTTTGGGTCATTGTCCATCTGCACTGTGAAGCGCCGTCCAATGAGTTCTGCAGCATTTGGCTGAATGTGAGCAGATAATATTGCCCCAAACACTTCAGAATTCATCCTGCTGCTTTTATCAGCGTCACATCATCAATAAATACAAGAGAACCAGTTCCATTGGCAGCCATACATGCCCACGCCATGACACTACCACCACCATGCTTCACTGATGAGGTGGTATGCTTAGGATCATGAGCAGTTCCTTTCCTTCTCCATACTCTTCTCTTCCCATCACTCTGGTACAAGTTGATCTTGGTCTCATCTGTCCATAGGATATTGTTCCAGAACTGTGAAGGCTTTGTTAGGTGTTGTTTGGCAAACTCTAATCTGGCCTTCCTGTTTTTGAGGCTCACCAATGGTTTACATCTTGTGGTGAACCCTCTGTATTCACTCGAGTGAAGTCTTCTCTTGATTTTTGACTTTGACACACATACACCTACCTCCTGGAGAGTGTTCTTGATCTGGCCAACTGTTGTGAAGGGTGTTTTCTTCACCAGGGAAAGAATTCTTTGGTCATCCACCACAGTTGTTTTCCATGGTCTCCCGGGTCTTTTGGTGTTGCTGAGCTCACCGGTGCGTTCCTTCTTTTTGAGAATGTTCCCAACAGTTGTTTTGGCCACACGTAATGTTCTTGCTATCTCTCTGATGGGTTTGTTTTGTTTCTTCAGCCTAATGATTGCTTGCTTCACTGATCGTGACAGCTCTTTGGATCTCATCTTGAGAGTTGACAGCAACAGATTCCAAATGCAAATAGCACACTTGAAAGAACTCTGGGCCTTTTATCTGCACATTGTAATTGGGGTAATGAGGGAATATCACACACCTGGCCATGGAACAGCTGAGAAACCAATTGTCCCATTACCTTTGGTCCCTTAACAAGTGGGAGGCACATCTGCAAACTGCTGTAAGTCCTACACCATTCTCCTGAGTTAGATGTACATACCCTCAAATAAAAGCTGACAGTCTGCAGTTAAAGCACTTTGTGTTTGTTTCATTCCAACTCCATTGTGGTGGTGTATAGAGCCAAAGATGTTAGAATTGTGTCCCAATATTTCTGGACCTGACTGTATGTGTGTCTCATTACTCTCAGTCAATTAATCCATTGAGATGCAAATGCTGTGTCTGGCTAAGATCAGTGATGTTCTTTAATTAATATGTGTAATGTTCCTGATTGTCACATGTGATCTACCTGCAGTAATTTGTTGATCTATACTTGTTTTGATTACTGTGATGTTTCAGGTTTATGTGTTAATTGATTTGATTGACACATTTGCATTGATTGAGTAACTGATGAATTGATTTAGATCTACATGTGTGTTGGTTTCTGTGATAAACTGGTTTCAAGAATGTCCTTGGAGTTTTTATGTGTTTGCCTAATATTTAATTGAAATATATATTGTTTTCACTGACTGTTTAATAAAGTTTTCCCCTTTTGTTTCACCAATCGGTCTCGTGTCCTGTTGATAAAATAATTAAGTTATTGCTGATTGATTAGGCAATACAGCAGGAAATAGTAATGTGTCCAGGAAAACATGGACGACCTGGCAACTCTACTTCTGGTCCTCAGCAGCTCTTACAATAAAGTAAATACAGCATCACATGACATCACACCGTGTCATGATTTAACACAAACAAAGCCAAAAGGGCCAGCGCTTCTACAAGAGGCAGACTGCGAGCGCTCACATTCCCATCCCACTCAGCAAACACCTTACACACTGTCGCCCCACTCAGCAACACCTACAGCCAGTTCATCATTGCAGCATGTTCCGCTCCGTGTCTTTGTTTTTTGATCCAAAGGTGGATTTGTTTCTGGGGGCATAAATATGAGACCACCAGTCTACCTCATGACTAAAAAGCAGCGTGAGCAGTGATGGTTCGCTACACAGCAGCCTGTGGCTTCATTTTTGGATAGGACTCACCCTCATTAGAGGTGCCTTGACGTGGCGGTGAGCTTACACTCTTAATGGCCATTAATAGAAACCAAAGCCTCTAACTGTGTTTTGTTTCACACGGTATAATGGGAATAAACGCAGATGACATATTTTTTTCCCCCTGCCATACACACTGCCACCCCACTCAGCAACACCATACACACTGCCACCCCACTCAGCAAACACCATACCCACTAACATTCCACCCAGCCACGTGTTTCCTTTCCACCCAGACAAATGCACACAATCACACACCACTTGTCTGAGTGCCCCAAAATGCGCACACACAAACACACTCTCTTGCTATACTTACTCTAGCCGGTGGATTGACGTGGTCAGGTATCCGTCAAGGCTCCCGAGAGCAGCCCGGAACTGTATGAGATGAAGAGCAACACATGAACGTCAGAGTAATATTATTGGGGTACAGCTCACCGTGGAAAGCAGCTAATACTGCGATGATTCAGAGGAAAAGATTATGTGGGTATCATTAGGAACAAGGATCGGAGGATCTGAGAGGGGGTACCATGCAGTATTATGATTATAAGTGGGGGCACTTGTATAAATGGGGGTACAATGCAGCATTATATGATTATAAGTGAGGTGAATCGTATAAATGGGGTACACTGCAATATTATTTGATTTCAAGTGGGGGTGCCCTCCAGTATTTTATAAGTGGGGGTACTTGTATAAATGGGGGTACACTGCAGTATTCTATGATTCTAATGGGTTACTCGTATAAATGGGGGTACTCTGCAGAATTATTTGATTTTATAATGGGTTCTCATAATCCTATAATACCGCAGAGTACGCCCCCATTTAAAAGTGGGAGTACTCGTATAAATGGGGTACACTGCAGTATTATATTTATTTATTTATTTGCAAAGTATTTTACCAGGAAGGATACATTGAGATTTCTCTCGTTTTCAAGTATGATTATAATGGGGCACTCGTATAAATGGGGGTACTCTGCAGTATTAGGGTTCTCGTATAAATAGGGGGACTCTGCAGTATTATAATGGGGTTCTCATATAAATGGGGGTACTCTGCAGTATTATTGGATTATAAATGGGGTACTCGTATAAATGTGGGTACTCTGCGGTATTGTAGGATTAATGGGGTACTTGTATAAATGTGGGTACTCTGCAGTATTATTGGATTATAATAGTGTACACAAATGGGGTACTCTGCGGTATTATAATGGGGTACTTGTATAAATGGGATAGTCTGCAGTATTATAGGATTATAAATGGGGGTACACTGCAGTGTTATGATTATAATGGGGTACTCGTATAAGTGGGGGTACTCTGCAGTATTCTACGTTCGCAGGTTGTTGCTCTCTGCTTGTTCAGGGTCCGATAACGCCCAGAATTCTGTGTGATTAGACCGGACCTCTGGTGTTTTCGTCCCCCTGGTGTTGGCCGGTGGGCCTGCAGAGCATGTTGTTGTGGTCAGACTCTTGGCCACCATTCCCAGATCAGGGCCAGTATTCCTGCTGAGCCCGAGCCGTTAAATGATAAATATGACGCAAGCTTATTAACCCTTACTGGCCCCTGATACCGACTTTACTCGTAATAGACAGCGCCTCTGGGAGCCCATAGGACTTAATGGGAGACCAGTGTGAGGCCTCCACGAGGTCCGTGCTCATGGTCAGCAAAGCATGATGGGAACTACATTTTCCTGGTGTCCTTCTGCTTGCGTTTTGAGGCGGCGGAAGATCACATGTCCTCTGCACCGTGTGACCAGAGAGTAGATTGTGTAAATCCCAGCTCAAACACGGCGCGGCTGCGGAACGGCTGGTGACTTGTCGGCCTCCATGGCCACTCGCCTCATGGCTTCCATACTCCATTTAAGGGCAGAATGTTACTTTTAAGGGGTTATTTGAAGAGCACAGAAATTTCGGTGCTCTTTCACTCCGCATACTTCAGGACGCTGAAATCGCCGACCCTGTGGTGAAATCGTCATTCACTGCAGTGTCCAGTGATTCGCCTGATTAAACCTGTCGAATGAAACCACTGAACAGCAGAGCATTTCACTGACATTTCTCTGCTGTTCAATGTGAATAGATTAACCATTGCTTCTCTATGGGGGATTTCACTGCCGCCGAACAGCACCGTATTTCACTGCTGCCGAACAGGCACCGTATTTCACTGCCGCCGAACAGGCACCGTATTTCCTGGCAATTCACCAATATTTGGCTCATTGCCAGATTTCTGAATAGCCAAATCGCCACGAAATTGCACCGTACGGGGAAAGTCACCATTTGGTGCATTTCGGTGGCCAATTCAGCTCTCTATGATTAACCCGTATAGTTTTCTGTGATTTCCGGATATTTCAGAGTATTTGTGTAAGTCCTGGCTGGATCAGGAAGTGGAGGCTCTGAAAGGTCAGAGGTCAGTATTGCCCTGAATCCAGACACCCCGTCCTCCCTGGGGAGGGTATTTACAGGAGGTGAAGAAGGCCTCACATCCCAGAGTGTTTGGGTGTGTTGAGTCGTGTAGGTAATGTGGATCTTACCAGTGTCCTCACATGGACAGTAGATAAACTCCACATCTTCTCCTGAAGCATCGGTTCCTCACTCCATGGGGCGTCAGGATTCCACCTCAACGCCGAGAGGGAAACGCGAGCCGGGAACGTCCGAGCTTTAATAAGACAAAGAAAGTGACCGTCAGATGAAGAGACAGGTCTACTGTCCTCACCGGCCCCGCCACCTCCTGTCACTGCACACCTTAGCAAGATCTCCCTCCTCCTGGGGAGTATTAATGGCATCTCCTGGAGGAACCAGACTTTCCAGTGACAGCATTAGTGTCATGGAACCGGATTCCTTGTTTGTTTTTCCCCTATGCTTTTACTTAAAATGGAATAGTCCACTCTCCCTGTTTAACTCACATACAGGGGCGGACTGACAACTAATGGGGCCCCCGGGCAAGAGGAGGTCATGGGCCCCCCCTTGTTCCGCACCCACAGGAGGCCACACCCATAAAAAACCCACCCCCTACAACGCAAAACCCACATGTACATTATTGTGCAAAAGAATTCATTTCTGAACTCCTAAAAATAACCTTTTTGAAAATCCACTTGGACCCAGCAGCGAATTGGGGAATCCATTGTGCCCCCCCCCCTCTATACTTACAGATGGCCAACGCACTGCTGCAGCAGCCATCACCCACTCATTGCAGCTAAGGCTACAACCCGGCACAGAAAGTCCCTGTGGGAAACTGCCGATCACTTTAAAAGATACTGTACAATCCTGACACCGCACATTACAGAGCTCCACAGCAATAAAACTCACAGTAATGTGCGGTGTGTATGAGCGTATCACAGAATCCACAGCAATAAAACTCACAGTAATGTGCGGTGTGTATGAGTGTATCACAGAGCTCCACAGCAATAAAACTCACAGTAATGTGCGGTGTGTATGAGCATATCACAGAGCTCCACAGCAATAAAACTCACAGTAATGTGCAGTGTGTATGAGCGTATCACAGAGCTCCACAGCAATAAAACTCACAGTAATGTGCGGTGTGTATGAGCGTATCACAGAGCTCAACAGCAATAAAACTCACAGTAATGTGCGGTGTGTATGAGTGTATCACAGAGCTCCACAGCAATAAAACTCACAGTAATGTGCGGTGTGTATGAGCATATCACAGAGCTCCACAGCAATAAAACTCACAGTAATGTGCAGTGTGTATGAGCGTATCACAGAGCTCCACAGCAATAAAACTCACAGTAATGTGCGGTGTGTATGAGCATATCACAGAGCTCCACAGCAATAAAACTCACAGTAATGTGCAGTGTGTATGAGCGTATCACAGAGCTCCACAGCAATAAAACTCACAGTAATGTGCGGTGTGTATGAGCGTATCACAGAGCTGCACAGCAATAAAACTCACAGTAATGTGCGGTGTGTATGAGCGTATCACAGAGCTCCACAGCAATAAAACTCACAGTAATGTGCGGTGTGTATGAGCGTATAGGAACACAAAAATGTATGTATGGGGTTGGGTATCCACAATACCCAAAAGAAAGTTCTTTAAGAAAATTTATGAAAATATACTCAGCTGCTGCTGGAGAGACAATTCACTCTTGTACATCCAACCAAGAGGGTAATGAATCTTAAGCAAGTATGGAAAAAAGATACCTCCAGCGCTGCAAGGAATGGTGCTACCACATTTATTTTAAATAAACAAAAGGAAAACACAAAACAAACGTTTCGGGGACACAGCCCCTTCCTCAGTGTATAGTGCCTTACCAAACAAATAGAAGAAAACCCTTATATACATATTATTATTATTATTATTAAATAAGGGTTTTCTTCTATTTGTGTGGTAGCACCATGCACCATTCCTTGCAGCGCTGGAGGTATCTTTTTTCCATACTTGTATGAGCGTATCACAGAATCCACAGCAATAAATTGTTGGGCATTAGATCCCCACCTCCCAAGTATAAAAACTGCTGGTTAGATTCCCCCCAGTATATAAATTGCTGAGCATTAGACCCCCCCCCAGTATATAAATTGCTGAGCATTAGACCCCCCCCCAGTATATAAATTGCTGAGCATTAGACCCCCCCCAGTATATAAATTGCTGAGCATTAGACCCCCCCAGTATATAAATTGCTGGTTAGACCCCCCCAGTATATAAATTGCTGGTTAGACCCCCCCAGTACATAAATTGCTGGGGCCCAGCAATTTATATACGGGGGGATCTAACCAGCAATTTATATACTGGGGGGTCTAATGCCCAGCAATTTATATACTGGGGGGGTCTAATGCTCAGCATTAGATCCCCCCCCAGTATATAAACTGTTGGGCATTAAATCCCCCCCATATATACATTGTCCCCCCCTGGGTTTCTTACCGGCTCCTCTTCTGCTCCTCCTGGTCTGAAGGCCCGCGGGTCAGTAGGGGCTCGGTTTGGGCAGCAGGCACTGTGCCCCCCCCGGTTTCCCTGTTGTGTTGATTGAAATTGATAGGCAGCCAGCGGCGCACTTTGAAAATGTCGCGGTGGCGCCTGCAGCGTGCCTGCGATGGCCGGATCATGAACGAATCGTTCTTTTGATCCGGATCTTTTCACTGAACGAAGTGATTCGAATCACCAAGCTGAACGATCCGTTTGTAACAGCGCAGCTCATTCAGTCAGTGAAGCTCTCCCAGCAGCTGTAATGTGATCCTAGAGTGTGTGAGTCAGCTCCGCCTCCCAGCTCTCCCAGCAGCTGTAATGTGATCCTAGAGTGTGTGAGTCAGCTCCGCCTCCCAGCTCTCCCAGCAGCTGTAATGTGATCCTAGAGTGTGTTGAGTCAGCTCCGCCTCCCAGCTCTCCCAGCAGCTGTAATGTGATCCTAGAGTGTGTGAGTCAGCTCCGCCTCCCAGCTCTGCCTGGCAGCTGTAATGTGATCCTAGAGTGTGTGAGTCAGCTCCACCTCCCAGCTCTCCCAGCAGCTGTAATGTGATCCTAGAGTGTGTGAGTCAGCTCCGCCTCCCAGCTCTGCCTGGCAGCTGTAATGTGATCCTAGAGTGTGTGAGTCAGCTCCGCCTCCCAGCTCTCCCAGCAGCTGTAATGTGATCCTAGAGTGTGTGAGTCAGCTCCGCCTCCCAGCTCTGCCTGGCAGCTGTAATGTGATCCTAGAGTGTGTGAGTCTGCTCCGCCTCCCAGCTCTGCCTGGCAGCTGTAATGTGATCCTAGAGTGTGTGAGTCAGCTCCGCCTCCCAGCAGCTGTAATGTGATCCTAGAGTGTGTGTCAGCTCCGCCTCCCAGCTCTGCCTGGCAGCTGTAATGTATTACATTGTAACCAGTCAGTGAGAAGGATCTGATTCTGCATCTTAAAAGCAGAACATTACACAGGCTCAATGATCCTTCAATAACTAAATAAAGGATTAACCCTCACTGCCCCAAAGATCTGGATTCCCTTTACATCTGTATCACTAACTTCCACATAAAATAAATTAAAATAATTCAATTAACTTCTCACAATAAATTAACCCTAAGGTTAAAACCCTTATTAACTGTAGCAGCCCCTAAATTAACCCCAAAGTCTCCTGACCTTCAGCCCCTCACATATCAATCTTAATAAGATTAGAATAATAAATAAGGTGATAGTCTTATTAACAATAAATATTGCTGTCAGTTTAATTGCCGGGCAGTGTGGAGCTTTCTGATAATCTCACACACACTGTCAGGGCCGGCGCTAACGTAAGGCGGCACAGGCGGCCGCCTTACTGTCTGGCGTCCTGCCAGTGTGAGGGGCGCCGGCCCGGGGTGTAATCGGTCATCGATTCGGATGACCGACCCCCGAGATTTGGCCCGGGGGTTGAGGGACCCAGATGCCGGGCAGCGCGAGAGCGCCTGCCCGGTCTTGAACAGTCCGTCCTGTGAAGTGGATGCGGCTGTGTGCGTGCGCAGCCGGTCACGTGGTCCGGCTAATCAGGTGGTACTGAGTCTCAGTACCACCTGACTGGCCGGACCGCGTGACCGGCTGCGCACGACACACACAGCCGCATCCACTTCACAGGACGGACTGTTCAAGACCGGGCAGGCGCTCCCGCGCTGCCGGCATCTGGGTCCCTCAACCCCTGCCGGAGCTGGGGCAACAATCCAGGTGAGAGCTGGGGGCAAATCCATGACCTGGGGGCAAATCCATGACCTGGGGGCAAATCCATGAGCTGGGGGCAAATCCATGTGCTGGGCAAATCCATGACCTGGGGGCAAATCCATGAGCTGGGGGCAAATCCATGTGCTGGGCAAATCCATGACCTGGGGCAAATCCATGAGCTGGGCAAATCCATGAGCTGGGCAAATCCATGAGCTGGGCAAATCCATGACCTGGGGGCAAATCCATGACCTGGGGGCAAATCCATGAGCTGGGGAAATCCATGTGCTGGGCAAATCCATGACCTGGGGGCAAATCCATGAGCTGGTCAAATCCATGACCTGGAGGCAAATCCATGAGCTGGGCAAATCCTTGAGCTGGGGGCAAATCCATGAGCTGGGAAAAATCCTTGAGCTGGGGCAAATTCATGTGTGAGCTGGGGGCTCTCTGCTCCTCTAGATTGTAAAATCCGGGGTGCCCTCTGCTCCTCTAGATTGTAAGCTCCTGGGTGTCCTCTGCTCCTCTAGATTGTAAGCTCCTGGGTGCCCTCTGCTCCTCTAGATTGTAAGCTCCTGTGAGCCGGGCCCTCTGCTCCTCTAGATTGTAAGCTCCTGTGAGCCGGACCCTCTGCTCCTCTAGATTGTAAACTCCTGTGAGCCGGACCCTCTGCTCCTCTAGATTGTAAGCTCCTGTGAGCCGGACCTCTGCTCCTCTAGATTGTAAACTCCTGTGAGCCGGACCCTCTGCTCCTCTAGATTGTAAGCTCCTGTGAGCCGGGCCCTCTGCTCCTCTAGATTGTAAGCTCCTGTGAGCCGGCCCTCTGCTCCTCTAGATTGTAAGCTCCTGTGAGCCGGGCCTCTGCTCCTCTAGATTGTAAGCTCCTGTGAGCCGGGCCCTCTGCTCCTCTAGATTGTAAGCTCCTGTGAGCCGGGCCCTCTGCTCCTCTAGATTGTAAGCTCCTGTGAGCCGGACCCTCTGCTCCTCTAGATTGTAAGCTCCTGTGAGCCGGGCCCTCTGCTCCTCTAGATTGTAAGCTCCTGTGAGCCGGACCCTCTGCTCCTCTAGATTGTAAGCTCCTGTGAGCCGGACCCTCTGCTCCTCTAGATTGTAAGCTCCTGTGAGCCGGACCCTCTGCTCCTCTAGATTGTAAACTCCTGTGAGCCGGGCCCTCTGCTCCTCTAGATTGTAAGCTCCTGTGAGCCGGACCCTCTGCTCCTCTAGATTGTAAGCTCCTGTGAGCCGGACCCTCTGCTCCTCTAGATTGTAAGCTCCTGTGAGCCGGGCCCTCTGCTTCTCTAGATTGTAAGCTCCTGTGAGCCGGGCCCTCTGCTCCTCTAGATTGTAAGCTCCTGTGAGCCGGGCCCTCTGCTCCTCTAGATTGTAAGCTCCTGTGAGCCGGGCCCTCTGCTCCTCTAGATTGTAAGCTCCTGTGAGCCGGACCCTCTGCTCCTCTAGATTGTAAGCTCCTGTGAGCCGGGCCCTCTGCTCCTCTAGATTGTAAGCTCCTGTGAGCCGGACCCTCTGTAAATTCTCGTGAGTCGGGCTCTCTGCTAAAACACCTTATTTTCTGTAAGTGCCCCTCCCGAGACTAGTCTCTGGATCCGCCCTGCCTGGGATTGGAAGGGGGCAATGAGAGGGAGGGGACAACAAGCACCACGTGGTTCCCTGCCTGGCCTTGCTTCCGAATCCAATCACAGGCGAGCGGGAAAGGTGCGTGTGCATCACATGCCTGGCCAGCGCCAGCGGCCGCTCGCACCAGTCGCCTCGAGACGTGACGTCACGTGTCACACGAGGGGAACGCAGAGAGCGACGGTGGCGGTGCCTAGCTTAAGCTAAGCCTAAAAAATTGTTGCTACTAAAAAACCTACTACCTGGTCTGGTCCCTGATTGTCCCTGGTGGTCTGGTCGCTCGTCTCACTCCTCCCTGACTGCCTGAGAGTGTGGACTGAGTAGAACTAGAACGCCAGCGGGCGACGGGGGGGGCCTGCAGTGCCAAGGTGAGGCAGCAGAAGTCAGCAGGCAGCAGTGAGCAGTGCTGTGCACACTGTCACAGTCAATCAGACACAGTCAGCTGAGCAGAGAGGTAAGAGACTCGCTGGGGGAAATTTATACCATAAATAATACCCAAATGAGCAGCTGGGGGCCGCAAATATACCCATACATGAGCAGGGGGCCGCAAATATACCCATATGAGCAGCTGGGGGCCGCAAATATACCCATACATGAGCAGGGGGCCGCAAATATACCCATATGAGCAGCTGGGGGCCGCAAATATACCCATACATGAGCTGGGGCCGCAAATATACCCATATGAGCAGCTGGGGGCCGCAAATATATACCCATACATGAGCTGGGGCCGCAAATATATACCCATACATGAGCTGGGGGCCGCAAATATATACCCATACATGAGCTGGGGGCCGCAAATATATACCCAAATATGTTGTTCCTACAGTCTGACAAATGTAACTACTGCCTTCCAGAAGAAAGACAGTGTTTATATAAGTCCATAAAGACAGCACTGGTGGCTGTCCCCCCAATCAGTGACTCACAACACTGCTAAAGGTTGTCCTTGCAAGACCAACTTTAAGCATCCTTTAATCTCTGCGTGACGACACCGAACACTCACGATAGAGATTATTATGCATCTCTATCCTGATTGGCTTGACATGACGGGGGGGGGGGGCACCAAAACAGACCTTCGCCTGACTAGGCAAAAAAGCTTGCACCGGCCCTGCACACTGTACATTACTATGAGGTCTATTCACTAACGGCAAAATCCCATGCGTACTGCCAGGCGTATGCGCTGTCCATATTTGACAGCGAATTCGCCCAACGTTGCTGAATGCGGATCACCTTATATACGGACAGCGCATACGCCTGGCAGCAGTGGCGTCCCGAGGTGGGTGCGGGCCGCACCGGGTGTCACCATCATAGGTGGGTGACACCTGGTGGGAGCCACTGAAGTTAAGGACCCGTGCGCTCTGTGCAGAGCACCCTGGGTCCTTCTTTCGCAACCGCGAACTTTGCGGTGCGAGATGCTGGGATACTCACCGTGCCTTTTCATCTGGAGCGCGGCAGCTGTCCAATAGGGAGAGGGGAAGCGGGGATAACCCCGCCCCCTCAGCATAATGGACAGCCGCCGCGCTCCAGAGCAGGAGATGAACATGCCGGGCTCGGTAAGTATCCCAGCATCTCGCACCGTGAAAAAAAGGACCCAGGGCGCTCTGTAGAGCGCACCGGTCCTTAACTTCAGTGGCTCCCACCGGGTGTCACCCACATGAAGAAACCTATGGTGTCACCCCTCCATGGAGTCTGGTGGGGGTGACACCATAGTTTTATTCGCACCGGGTGACACCAACCCTTTGTTCTCCTATTCAGGTGATTGAACTAGATTAGATTGTTCTGCTAGAAATGCTGCATTGTTTTTGTTATCCTTTGTCGATCTGGCTAGGACTGATCAGGGGCGGATCCAGACGCTCGTCCGGGGAGGGGCACCGCCGGCTGCCGGGCTGCATGTGCCTCCCCCCGGACTCCGCTAGCTGACAGGCGCAGCGTCGCGCTAGCCGCACTGTACCTGTCTTGAGAGCCGGGAAGGATCGGGGCTGGGAGATTGCTCCCGGCGCCGATCCTTCCCGGCTCTCAAGACAGGCACAGTGCTGCTTGCACGACGCTGCTCCTGCCAGAGCCCTGAGAGCAGGGAAAACACTCCGGTGGGAGCAGCGTCGCGATCGCGACGCTGCGCCCGAGCGGACCCTGCGCTCAGCTGTGGGATGAATATTTTCTCTGGGGGGGGGGCAATTGCCCGTTGCCCCCCCTGGATCCGCCACTGGGACTGATAGCCATTGCAGATAGGCATGGTGCAATGGGAAAGGGTTGATTTCATTGATCCTGGTTCCAGACGGGCTATGATATTATTCATGTGGTCTTCGGTTTTGATAAGATGAACACAGTGGGGGGGTTATGCACTAAGCGGCGTTAACCCCCGGGGAATTCGCCGTATCGGCATATACAAATGCCGGTTACATGGCCGGCAGCGAATGGGTCTAAGACCCATTTGCATGCGATAACGCCGTCGGCGTTATCGCATGCGAATGGGTCTGGAGAGCTAAGTCCCGTCGGCGTATACGGCGGCGAACGGGTCTTAGCTCCATTCACATGCTACACGCTTCGGCGGCGTATAGCATGTGAATGGAGCCAAGACCCGTCGGCGTATACGGCGGCGAACGGGTCTTAGCATTCATGAATGGAGCTAAGACCCGTTCGCCACCGTATACGCCGACGGGACTTAGCTCTCCAGACCATTCGCATGCGATAACGCCGTCTGCGAATGGGTCTTAGACCCATTCACTGCCGGCCATGTAACCGGCATTTGTATATGCCGATACGGCGAATTTGCTTCCGAATTCGCCAGCGGCGTTAACTGGGGGTTAACGCCGCTTAGTGCATAACCCCCAGTGTGTTCCCTAAGATGTGCTGTGATTCATAATAAAATATATAATATATATAAAATATAAACTTTATAATATATCCCCAGCTTTATAATATTATAATATATCCCCATGACATGACAGAGGCTTTATAAAAAGCTATTGCTAAGCAAAGGGACGGGTCCAATCGGTACTTCATACTGAGTGAATGAATGCAGAGAGGAGGAGCTACTTTCCTTCTGCCCGCCTTCAGTGACATCAACAAAGAAGGCAGGAAGAAGCTTCAGAAGAGAGACTGTAAGGGGGGCGGAGCCAATCGGCAGCGCGGGGCGTGACTGAGAGAGAGAAGCGGTTACTGGTGAGTCACCCCCCCCTCCCTGTTTAACTTAGTGATCCGGTGATTCGGATCATGATCCGGATCATTTTTATGAACGATCCGAATCGATCCGATTCACAAAAACTGATCCGAACTTCCCATCACTAGCCTGCATCCCACAGTCCAAATGAAGCAGGCACGTTGCACTGGCGCCGCCCCTCACGGGACATGTCACGTGAGGGGGCGGCGCAGGCGCCACCGCGGCATTTTCAGAGTGCGCCGCTGGCTGCCTATCAATTTCAATTTAACACAACAAGGAAACTGGCGGAGGCCCACAGTGCCTGCTGCCCAATCCGGGCCCCTACTGGCCCGCGGGCCCTCGGGCACTGCCCAATGGGTCAGTTCGCCCCTGCTCACATAGTTAGTTTTGCCCAGCCCACTTCCTCCTTAGCAAAGCCTGCCTTCCTGTCACTATACCACAAAGGCAGTCAACAAGCATCTGTCTTTACCGAGTGATTGCCTCCTGTTTTTACTGCCCCTCCCCCATAACACGGTACACCTGAAGCTCTCTCTATCCGCGTCCCCCCATAACAAGGTACACCTGAAGCCCTCTCTATCCGCGTCCCCCCATAACAAGGTACACCTGAATCCCTCTCTATCCACGTCCCCCATACATACACACGGTACACCTGAAGCCCTCTCTATCCGCGTCCCCCATAACAAGCTACACCTGAAGCCCTCTCTATCCGCGTCCCCCCATAACAAGGTACACCTGAAGCCTCTCTATCCGCGTCCCCCATAACACGGTACACCTGAAGCCCTCTCTATCGCGTCCCCCATAACAAGCTACACCTGAAGCCCTCTCTATCCGCGTCCCCCATAACAAGGTACACCTGAAGCCCTCTCTATCCGCGTCCCCCCATAACACGGTACACCTGAAGCCCTCTCTATCCGCGTCCTCCATAACAAGCTACACCTGAATCCCTCTCTATCCGCGTCCCCCCCATAACACGGTACACCTGAAGCCCTCTCTATCAGCGTCCCCCATAACAAGCTACACCTGAGAAGCCCTCTCTATCCGCGTCCCCCATAACAAGCTACACCTGAAGCCTCTCTATCCGCGTCCCCCATAACAAGCTACACCTGAAGCCCTCTCTATCCGCGTCCCCCCATAACACGGTACACCTGAAGCCCTCTCTATCCGCGTCCCCCCATAACAAGCTACACCTGAATCCCTCTCTATCCGTCGTCCCCCATAACACGGTACACCTGAAGCCTCTTCTATCCGCGTCCCCCCATAACAAGCTACACCTGAAGCCCTCTCTATCCGCGTCCCCCCATAACAAGCTACACCTGAGAAGCCCTCTCTATCCGCGTCCCCCATAACAAGCTACACCTGAAAGCCCTCTCTATCCGCGTCCCCCCATAAACACGGTACACCTGAAGCCCTCTCTATCCGCGTCCCCCCATAACAAGCTACACCTGAATCCCTCTCTATCCGCGTCCCCCATAACACGGTACACCTGAAGCCCTCTCTATCCGCGTCCCCCATAACAAGCTACACCTGAAGCCCTCTCTATCCGCGTCCCCCATAACAAGCTACACCTGAGAAGCCCTCTCTATCCGCGTCCCCCCATAACAAGCTACACCTGAAGCCCTCTCTATCCGCGTCCCCCCATAACACGGTACACCTGAACAACAGAAAAAAGTGGTGATTCTCTGCGCTTCCCTCTTTAGTGTTGGATATTTTTCAGGTGATAGATCTTCTTATGGTATTATAAATCGCTTTTCACCAATGATCTTCAATCCTCAGAAAAAGGGGATAAATGGCAACATAGTGTGATCCATATCATCATCAGTGCCCCCCGATAATTTATACAAAGGTTAAACTCACATGTGGAGGTGTCATCAATCAGACACTAGATGTACTGCGCAGACGGTATTTTTGAGGAGATACCGGACTCCCCTTTGAGATCTTCGTTCCCAGGTGCTCCTCCAAGAAAATAAAACAAACAGCTGCAGGACCTTAATTAAAGGTTAATGAAATTTTATTCTTTAAACAATTAAATAGTAAAATATCAATGCCCAGACATGTTTCGCGACCAAGTCGCTTCCTCAGTAGGCAAAAAGTAATGGGAAGCGACTTGTCGTGAAAAAACATGTCTGGGCATTGATAATTTTACTATTTTAATTGTTTAAAGAATAAAATTTCATTAACCTTTAATTAAGGTCCTGCAGCTGTTTGTTTTATTTTCTTGGAGGAGCACCTGGGAACGAAGATCTCAAAGGGGAGTCCGGTATCTCCTCAAAAATACCGTCTGCGCAGTACATCTAGTGTCTGATTGATGACACCTCCACATGTGAGTTTAACCTCTATATAAATTATCGGGGGGCACTGATGATGATATGGATCACACTATGTTGCCATTTATCCCCTTTTCCTGAGGATTGAAGATCATTGGTGAAAAGCGATTTATAATATCATAAGAAGATCTATCACCTGAAAAATATCCAACACTAAAGAGGGAAGCGCAGAGAATCACCACTTTTTTCTGTTGTTCTAATATTTGACAGTTAGAGGTAAACCGTCTTGTGTGTGAACTTCTGCTGCTGACTTTTGAACTGCCATATATTATTATTTTTGTTGATCCTACATATCAATTATATAACTGTTGCATTG
>RXON01002454.1:0-37837 GCA_009667805.1 Leptobrachium leishanense
AGGGGCAAGGCCATGAAAGCAAAGGTCATGGAGGAGACGACCACAAAGGTGGTGATCATGGAAAAGGCCATGAGAGTAAAGGTCATGGCCATCAAGAATCAGGTCATGGGACACAAGCATATGAGATTAAGGGACATGGGGGAAAGTGACCAGCAGGTGAATGTCATGACGTCCCCATTATAAGCCCTCATGCTTAAACCCTATACTCATGGCATGGAAATATGTTGTGAATGTAGACATAAATGTATTATTCTCTGCTTCATGTGTCTATTGTTAAAAAAATATGAAAAAAATAAAGATTGACTGTTGAAAAACTGAATCTATTATCGGTACGTCGACTTTCATGTCATCTCTTTTCATGCATTGCATTAATTTGTAAAACACGTCACACTGAGCTTATGAATTATCTAAGA
This sequence comes from Leptobrachium leishanense, assembly GCA_009667805.1. Classification (NCBI taxonomy): domain Eukaryota; kingdom Metazoa; phylum Chordata; class Amphibia; order Anura; family Megophryidae; genus Leptobrachium; species Leptobrachium leishanense. Next base: position 414 of record RXON01002454.1, read on the forward strand.
GCATCACTTTTCATGTACTAGTTCTGCTTGTCTTACTTTTTAGGCTTTAGTATTCTTGTCAAGATTAATTTTAGGGTTAGGGATAGCGTTAGTGTTTTTACTTACCTTTTGTCCCTCGCCTGCTCCCCCTCTTCAGTTCAGGGACTCCTGAACCCGGAACTCCAGAAACGCAAATTGCGCAGCGCTTTAGGACTTGCACTTTACACCTGCACAGAGCGATGGATTGGAGAGCTGCACGCTCATACACAGATCCGATCCATTAGCTGCCTCTCTGAGAATGCTCAAAACCATGGGTAGTCTCAGAGGGTGACGTCAGCATGCTCTCTGTGTGTAACATCACAAGTTACCGATCTGGTGACCACCAGCAGTTGGGACATTCAAAAATCCCAGCTAATGGTGACACTGGGTGGGGTGGAGGAAACTCAACCAACGATTTCTCTAGATCAGTGGAGCTGGGGGTGGAAGAATAAGGGGCATTCAGCACATCCTAATCACTTTAAACCCATAAAGTGGTCAGGATGATTAGAGTGTCCCTTTTATTTAGAGGGTTTACGATTATTAATTTGAGGATTATGAGAGCTACTTTGGTACAACGCAAGGAAAAAATCCGACATTGATAATCATGTGTGATTAAAGGACATCAGCTTATGGCAAGGCTTGCGAAATCAGGAAACTAGTATAATTCGACTCAACATTTACGGTGAACCACTCAATAAAAGGGAGAGGTTTCATGATTAATTTTCCAATTGTCTAGTCATATAAATATCGCTTGTACCAACAGGAGGGGTCGCATTACACTTGCGTTGGGCAACAGTTGGATGAGGAAAGCTAAACTACCTCTTGATTTTTGACCCAATAAACTATCATCTTAAAAACTCAAAAATCAACACAACAATGTCCAGGACAAATAAGTCAACAACTTTAGAAAACCTAAAAATAAACATGCAGAGGAGCACACGCATAGAAGGCACCCAACCTGTGTGGTCCATGGCAGCCACCAGAGGCCACTAAGAAAAAAGGACCAGCCACACCAGGCCAGGTATGCAGAAGGAGCAATTTTATTTAAAAGCCATGCAATGCTTCAATACTCTCTCCAAAGCTCTCAAGCACCCCGAGTTGGGTGATACCTTGGCCTGTTCCCCTGTCAATGTTATTATGGATTCAACTTAACACCCAATACGTAAATTCCATGTTGACTCATACAATATCCACTAGGTTTGAATAAGGTGGCGTTCGGCCCACCATTCACCATTGGTACCATAGCACCATGCTAATCCCACAGCTACAATGGGTTAGGTTGAGTTCACCAGTGCTTGGTGGGCTGTAGGACTCTAACCAACCATTCTCATGAGACTCTGGTGTCCCTTCATGTTGTTCCTATGCTTCTGGAAGGTCGGGTATAGTTGGCCTGCATTTTGAGAGGTGTCTGAACCTCAAACATCCACTTGACGAAATATGTCATGATACGATATCTAGGTTGGGTTAGGTTGACTTGAGCCATTGTTGTATGCTCTAACCCACCATTTTCATATAGGGAGCAACAACCTATTGTGTCATACTCATACTATCAAGTTGGGTTGGGTTTTTGCCCCTAACCCCTCTCTCACATGAGTGTTATAGGGGTTTTCTATCAGTTATGGTGGAAGATAAAGGGCCAATAGGAGAAATTCTCTGATAAGGTACATACAAGGGGTTATAGCTGACAAGTCTTTATTTGCAGAATGTTAAAGGAAAGGATTGTTGAACATCTAAAAACACATAGATTACAGGATCAGAAACAACATGGGTTTACCTCAGGGAGATCATGCCAAACTAATCTTACTGATTTTTTTGATTGGGTAACAAAAATAATAGACACAGGTGGTGCAGTAGACATTGCTTATTTAGATTTCAGTAAGGCTTTTGATACTGTTCCGCATAGAAGGCTTATCAATAAATTGCAATCTTTGAGCTTGGATTCCAATATTGTTGAATGGATTAGGCAGTGGCTGAGTGACAGGCAACAGAGGGTTGTGGTAAATGGAGTTTATTCGGCGCAAGGTCTTGTTACCAGTGGGCTACCTCAGGGGTCAGTACTTAGACCCATTCTCTTTAATATTTTTATTAGTGATATTGCAGAAGGTATTAATGGAAAAGTATGTCTTTTTGCGGATGACACAAAGATTTGCAACAGGGTTGACGTTCCTGGAGGGATCAGCCAAATGACAAATGATTTAGGTAAACTAAAAAAATGGTGGGAGCTGTGGCAATTGAGTTTTAATGTGGATAAGTGCAAGATAATGCACCTGTGACGTAAAAACCCAAGGGCTGAATCTAGAATATTTGATACAGTCCTAACCTCAACATCTGAGGAAAGGGATTTAGGGGTCATTATTTCAGAGGATCTAAGGGTAAGTAGTCAATGTAATAGAGCAGCAGGAAATGCTGGCAGAATGCTTGGTTGTGTAGGGAGAGGTATTAGCAGTAGGAAAAGGGAAGTGCTCATGCCACTGTACAGAGCACTGGTGAGACCTCACTTGGAATACTGTGTGCAGTACTGGAGACCGTATCTCCAGAAGGATATAGACCTCTTAGAGAGAGTTCAGAGAAGGGCTACTAAAATGGTGTACGGCTTGAAGGAGAAAAGTTACCAGGAAAGGCTTAATGATCTTAACATGTACAGCTTGGAAAAAAGACGAGACAGAGGAGATATGATAGAAACATTTAAATACGTAAAGGGAATCCACAAGGTAGAGGAAGGGAGTATATTTAAAAGGAAACAAAGTAGCAAAACAAGAGGACATAGTCTTAGATTAGAGGGGCAAAGGTTTAAAAGTAACATCAGGAAGCATTATTTTACTGAGCGGGTGGTGGATACATGGAACAGTCTTCCAGTTGAAGTGGTAGAGGCCAAAACAGTGATTGAATTTAAGCAGGCATGGGATAGGCATAAGGCTATCCTAAACAAAAGATAAATCCAGGTAAAGTATCCATGTAATTGGGCAGACTAGATGGGCCGAAAGGTTCTTATCTGCCGACATTTTCTATGTTTCTATGTTTCTATGTAACGTTCAAGAACATATCATTACATTCTGCCTTAACCACTTCTGCGTGAGTGAGGGGCTAAGGTGAAACACCCAACCCAACTTAATAGTAAGCATGAATATGATACAATGGGTGGGTTGCTCCATATGAGAATGGTGTGTTAGAGCATTCAACCATGGCCCCAGTCTTCCTAACCCAATCTAGAAAACGTATCATGCACATGTTATGTTTGCTCAACCGCTCAAGTGGATGTCTGAGGATCAGGCACCTCATGAGAGTGGTCTTGGTGAGTTGCCTAGAAATTGGTGAAGAACCTATATGTTTCATAGTAGAAGCAACATCTCCATCTGTGCAACCTGTATCTGAATTCTCCAGTCGACTGTAGAAGTGAATCTTGACGTGGTGTTATCACACTACCTCTACTAAGGTGGGTTAGACAGAGTATATTGCATTGGGTGAGGTGTTGGACTGCAACCCACCATCCTGATGAGACCTTAAAATCTTACAATCAGTGGAGGCTGGTGAAATTTAAATGGTGGGAGGAGGGGGGTCTTTGGAATTTGATTCTATGGAGCAATGAACTCTGGATAGAACGTGAAGTCCACATAGATACAGTATACAGCAAGAGAAAGGGTTCCGGGCACACCCTAGTGGTTATGTACTAAAACAGCATCTTACATACCTGTATATACTGTATAATGAAAGCATTTTGCAAGAGAATATATAACATATACTGAATAATTCACGCAGAGGATGAAGTACTGTAAGATTGGAATACTTATATTTAGCTGGTTTCTTCTCTTTTCCTTGGTCCCGGCGATGTGATCCAGGTTCCAGGGTGGGACGAACGAATAAGTGAGCTCAGGAAAAAATGTGTATCAGTGAAAAAGACTAGGCAGCAAGACATGTATAAATAAAAAATCTAAACTTTTATTTAAATTAAAAAAGCCATATGGCAGGAATAAATCAAAAAAATTTTTTTTTTCGTATAAAATAATACAAAAGCTTTAAAAGGATCACCAGAATGTGCTTTCGCCGTATAGGCTTCCTCAGTGAGTGTCCTTTGAGGCAGAGCAATCTCTAAAGTCAATTTCCTATACCACAAAGATATACATCCAGGGGCGGACTGACCCATCGGGCACTCGGGCACTGCCCGAGGGCCCACAGGTCAGTAGGGGCCTGGTTTGGGGTGTCATAGTGGGCCCCGCCGGTTTCCCTGTGATGATTAACTCACTCTGTAAACGCCACGGTGGCGCCTGCGCCACCCCCTCACGTGACGTGTCACGTGACGGGCGGCGCCAGTGCAACGTGCCTGCTCCAGTTTTAGACTGGGATGCAGGCACGCTGCGGCTGCAGGCACCACCACGACATTTACAGAGTGCGCCGCTGGCTGCCTGTTAAGTGCACTGATCATCACAGGGAAACCGGCGGGGGCCCACTATGACGCCCCAAACCAGGCCCCTACGGGCCCTCAGAGCCAGTGAGCAATGGGGGGGAGGGGGCAATATATATCCATGTTTGAGGTGCTGGGGGCAAATATATTTATGTTTGAGCTACTGGGGGCAAATATATTCATGTTTGAGCTACTGGGGGCAAATATATTCATGTTCGAGCTACTGGGGGTAAATATATTCATGTTTGAGCTACTGGGGCAGTATTTATCCATGTTTGAGCTACTGGGGGCAGTATATATCCATGTTTGAGCTGGTGGGGGCAATATATATTCATGTTTGAGCTGCTGGGGGCAATATATATCCATGTGTGAGCTGCTGGGGGCAATATATATCCATGTGTGAGCTGCACATTACTGTGGGTTCTATTGCTGTGGTGCTCTGTGATACGCTCATGCACTCTGCACATTACTGGGAGTTTTATTGCTGTGGAGCTCTGTAATGTGCAGTGTGTCAGGATTGTACAGTATCTTTTAAACTGATCAGCAGTTTCCCACATTTTCCACAGGGACTTTCTGTGCCGTGGCGCAGCCTTAGCTGCAATGAGTGGGTGATGGCTGCTGCAGCAATACGGTGGCCATCTGTAAGTATGGAGGGGGGGCACAATTCGCTGCTGGGTCCAAGTGGATTTTCACAAAGCTTATTTTTAGGAGTTCAGAAATGAATTCTTTAGCACAATAATGTACATGTGGGTGTTGCGTTGTAGGGGGTGGGTTTTTTATGGGTGTGGCCTCCTGTGGGTGCAGAACAAGGGGGACCCCATGACCTCCTATTGCCCGGGGGCCCCATTAGTTGTCAGTCCACCCCTGTATACATCACTGTGAAAAACATGCGAGCGTCTATGTGGTCCATCCCGTTCACATTGCTCGGCCACTGATCTGTTATCATCCTCCCCTCGTCCCCGCAACTGATCTTCAGGATGTTTCCTGAGCTGCCCCCTCTCTATGGAACACCATCTCTCGCAACATTCAACTTGGCTCGTGCTTCCAATTTTTCAAGACGTCTCTATAAACACATTAGCGTCCTATCAGCTCACTCCATAACACCTCCATTGCTCCCCATACAGCCCCCATGCAAACCACTACTTCGAACACTCTGCTGTTTACCCTCATCTCCGTATGTCACCCCTCCTCTTAGATTGTAAGCTCACTAGACCAGGCTCCTCTTTTTCCCATCGTTTTCCATATTTCAAATTTATTTGTTTGCTTTATGTTTGTTTTGATCTATCCATTGTACAACGCTGCCGAACATGTTGGTGCTTTATAAATGTTTCTAATAGGAATTCTAGTGGCATGATTTCTGTGCTATGCCCGGCTGTCCAGTAGCAGTCTCCGAACGCAGTGACATCTCTCCTTCGACAGTTATAATCATTTATAACATAAATGACAGAAATACAAGAGTATTAAACAACACAATAAATTATTTGCACGGTGTGCTTAAAAAGCTATTCTAAAGCGACACCTGCCGTTCGTTTGATAATTCGCATTTACGCGATGCTATACTGTGATTACCAGTAAAGGCCTGAAGAAGGAGCCAGAATGCTCTGAAAGCGTGTAGAATAATCCTGTCTATTTCTTAGGAAATAAGGCTGCCATCAGAAATCTTGGAGCCCCTAACTGACCCACTGGTCGGGACCTCCTTCCATAAGCTGCCCAGTTCCGTAAACTAAGTAAGTATAAGACATTTTACCTCCTCGTCTGCTTATCTGATTTTACAGGGCATGGGCTAAATCTCTAGTGGTCCAGCAAGGGGGTAAAAAAGGTTCCCCTGGTAGAAGAGCGTTCACTCTGCGCCTCTGCCTGATGCAGACCATACTAATCGCTCCCTCAGAGATCAGTCAGAGTTATCTTTCCGGCTTCAGATGCTGTGGCCCACCGGGAAATTAATGGCATCTTGGTGAGCCAGTCCAGGGTGGCATGAAGGGACCCTTACAACTGTGGCACTCAGACAAGCTGCACAGAGTTTAGCAAGTGTCAGGGCCCCCAGAACCTCTCGGACCCTGAACATTTAATGGACTGACACCCCCTTCCCCCCCGATGGAGGTCCTGTTAGCCAAAAAAGGGTATCACTGATATAACTTGTCTGTTATTTTATTTTTTTATTTAGTTACCTGTCACATCTGTTTCACACAGGGCCATGTGGGTTTGGATTTTGTTTTCCCTTAATAATAAAAAACTTCATTTAAAAACAGCATGTTGTGTTTACTTGTGCAATCTTTGACTATTATTTAAATTTGTTTGATGATCTGAAACATTAAAGTGTGACAAACGTGCAAAAAAAAAAATCAGGAAAGGGGGCAAGCACTTTTTCACACAACTGTATATATGGATAAAGGATACATATATAATAGAGCCTATTGCAACAGCAGTGATATTGCTGACTAAATCAATTACTATGGTGTATGTGGCCAAGAGAACACCTGTGCTGCATTCCTTTCAATGGCCTGTTAATTGCCTGTTAATTTTGGGCTAGGGCATGGTTTTTGTGTTTATTTAGAGTTAGCACCAGGGTTGAGCAGTAGGTAAATTTTGCGTCTAACGTTCGTCCAAAAATTAACACAGGGACTAAGGGATCTGTTGGTTACAAAAGCACTATTGATCTCTAGCGCTCCCCGTGTATAGGACATAGGATGTATATAAGTATAGGACGTGGAAATTACAGTAAGCTTGCGGTACAAATCGCTAATAACGACGCTCTAAGTGATTTTTTCCATTTCTAGCGGGTGAGAAACAATCTGTTGGTCAGGCGCTAGACTCATTTTACTGACGCTAACGCAAAAACATGCCAACGCTAGGGTTATCTCATACCAGGTGAAAGGGCCCATTGTGTCTGTAGTTCAGCTATATTGGTTGAAAATTTGCAATTCGGCTAGGCAATATCACTGCTCTGTGACTGTGGAGACACAGGTTCAAATCCCGGCAACAGCACCTCTCCAGTAAGTGTCCTTGGGCAAGACACCTAGCGGTACATACTCGCCACCCAGGACATACTTGAAAATTAGAGAAATCTCAATGTATCCTTCCTGGTGAAATCCTTTCTCAAAGAAATAAATAATAAATAAGCTGTATAATATATGTGAACTTGTGTTTGTCGATACACCCTATAATCATTGTCCCTCACCTGTGGAACAATATCATATGACTGGTGTTGAGGAGCAGATAAATATGTATGCCATGTCAGTAATTTAATATGAAGAATGATTAATTACTGCAGATTCATCCCGACACGAAGGAAGTGTCCCTTCAAATAATTACCAAAACAATGGGCTATTAATGCTTTGGATAGTTTAGAAGTTCATCATACATATACTCCATAATCAGAGCGTAAAATCAGGGTTCTTCAGAAGAACATCACCAAATTAAACCAGTACAAGTAGATGTAGTTCGGTTCCTTGAGGAACCACTCCTTAGATATGACCATAAGACTGCAAAGTCCCATTTTGATTGAGATGCAATAGTTGGCCAGGGAATCATGGGAGCTGGGAGGATGGCGTTTGACATCTCTGGTTAAGGGTCTTCATCATGTCCATCTCAAAAAACCAACATTACATACATCTAAGAAAAGTAGGAGCACGAAGCATAAACACAAATATCCAATCTGAATGCCTTGGTGATAGTACACCATGTACCATGCAATGGAGGAGGAAGGTCAAAGTTTAGGAGATACGAAGCTCCTCAGGTGGTCCAGTATTGGCTACGATTCCACATAGATGTCTTTTATCAATTTAAACACCCAATCAGGTGGTAAACAGTGAGTCCCCCTTAGAGCTTAGAGGTATGGTCGAAACAAGTGATGTTCCACATACGGCTGACACCATATGGAGTTTCACCTAGGATCTTTGAGAAGAGTAATATTTCCTCTACTATGGTGGAAGATAAAGTCCAGGTATTTGACAGAGAGACGTAATGCCACTTTTCATATGCACAATACACAGTTGCACTTTGAGATCTTTCGTGGAGTAAAGAGACACAATAGAAAGTCACAAAAGAGGTCTTGGAGATTGAAACTGGCAATGGTACTCTTTAAGAAACCAATAGGAGGACTTGAATCGAAGCCCAATATAAAAGTAACCAAAGTCTGGTAAACCTAGGAACTCCATCAACTTTACTGGCTGTCAACATCAACATCAACAGGAGCAAGGCACCCTCCCTATGACATAACAGGAATTATGAGTTAGCTGTTAATGTCACCAATTTCAGAGCTCTGGAAAACGTAGAGTTTGAATTTGATGGCTTCTAGTTTACTGTAAGGCTGGTGAAGGTTACAGTTTGGAATCTAGCCCATAGAGCAGGGATTTCAAACTCTGCCCCCCCTCCGGTGCTCCCGTGATTCACTGACTATTTTCTGCATTCACATAATTCTGGGAATTGTAGGCCACCAACATCTGGAGGGCGAGAGTGAGAGAGCCATGTCATAGAGAGTCCCAACAGAAGTGTTCTATGGAGAAGAGTGGTCAGATCCCTTTTAGACGACACTCAATGGATAATCCCACCTAGAGTTCGTCATTGCGTTACTATACTGTGGTTATCCTAGTTCATACCATGGTCTGTGAGATATATCCCACTGTGGACCAGGTACAATATTCCATATCCACAAATGAGTCAGCATGGCTGCCAATTTAGTATTCTACGAACTGGATGAGCAGCATCGGAGAGCTGTGCCTCACCACCTGTATGAAATTAAGCATGGTGGGTGTGGATACCGAGCCAAGTTACAGAACAAGGCTTGTTGGGATGAAACAGGCTCTTTGTTGTACCACAGTGCAGCAGGTCAGGTTCTGCCCCACCCTGCGCTTTGCTACAAATTGCTGACTTTTAGATTAGATCATTAAATAAATGAAAAACAAACATGACATCTTATAATTACCATGTTGTTACGCAAATATGATTGATCCTGTTCCATCCCTGTCAAATACCATCTCCAAAAATCAATACAGGCTTGATTTACATTTTTCCTCTTGAAGAAAAAAATACACGTAACGTCAATCACATGACAAACATCCTTTGTTCTAGGACAGCAAGTTCACGTAGACGTTCCGTGTATGGGCCAAAATTCCACACAATGATCAAGAGCTCTGTTGCCAACATTAATCAGCTTTACAGAAGGGGCTTGAGGTGTTAAACCCGGTTGTCAGCAACCATTCCTTTCCAGGTGTTTTGGAGCTACATCTCCCATTAGCCCACCTAATGAGGGCTGATCATCACAGGTGATGTATTTCCCAAGTATCTGGAGAGTCGAGGTTGCACACCGTGACGTAAACAATCATTAGTCGATGGTAGGATAGAGTGGCCCTAGAAGATTCAACTCAACTTCAAAAGACTGAATTGCTGCAGGGAGCAGCCCAAAGAGGTCCATGGACCCAGGACCCCCACATTTAACAGAGAAGTAGGGAGTGGGTCCAGTGGTGCTTTGCCTCATAAAGGCGCTCAGAGCCTTCCAATGAACCCATTATCATTGCTTTTGATGCTTTCGGGAGATGCCAACTGGACAGTAAGTGGACCTAGAGCTCTTCTTGGAGATTGTTTGACTCCCCCACCAGTTTATGGAGTATGAGAGTGCTCCCTCTGGACTCCAGGTAGCATCAGTCAGACAACCTGTTCTTCCCAGTCATCCACCGGCCAATGAGCATGGTAACCCACCCGGCACTGATTTGGTTAAGACCAATGGGCAAACCAAAGACTAAAGAAGGATTTTTGCCAAAATGGCATTAAAAACATGGGGCCTATTAAAATCTTCGTGCATACGTTTGCGTCCGTGCAAAAACGCATTAACGCGAGGGGCAAAACCCTTTACGCTGAACGTCGTATTACAATGTCAGCGCAAAACACGCGCGTATAGGTCTACCACGGGTGAACCTCTGCGAACGCTGCGCGAGCTTACTGTACTTTGCGCGTCCTATACTTAACATTGTAAGCGCAAATGTGTTTGTGCGCTGGTACGTGGATGGTATTACAATCTATGCGCAGTTTGTAACGGACAGCCTTTGCGCACATAATTTTAGCAACTCCTAAAAGCTGGTGTTAATGGCAAATTCTATCAACCTGGCTGAAACCAAATACACCAGCCCAAAAAAAAATACGCAGCAAAGTATAGTTACACATTCTACACATACCCAAACCAATAAATTGGAGAAGTTGTGTGTGCATTTTTTATTGATGCAGTATATATGCACAGATTGACTTTGACAGGCGCAAAAATTTAATGTGAGACAATTGCGGTTCTTAATTTTGATTGGCTTAAGCGCGTGAAGAAAACAGTCCGTCTGCACACTGATTTCTGCGCGCAACGTCGCTGCGCGGGCCCGTTTTACACGCGTCATTGATTTACAGATGAAAAAATGAGCGAGGATTGTAATTCCAGCGTTGATTTACGCGTGCTACCGTTTAACGCTGGGCGCACAAATTCACGTGTTGCGTGTGCGTTTTTGCGTGAAGAATGTAATAGGGCCCATGATTTTTTTAACCAACAAAAAAATATAAATTATGATATGACTCAAAAATGGAAACTCAGTAACTGCTTCCTTCAGCGACTCCAATTTTCCCAAACTACGGTGACCATTTGCTGAATAGGGAATTCACCATATTTTCGGCGAAATTGATTCCCCGAAATGTGATAAAAAGCAAAGGATCTAAGGAGGAATAGACCCTTTAGTTTCTAACTTCCATAATAACCCCTAAAATGCCATTAATCATTTTCAAGGGAAAACATGAAATGAATACACTGTGGAGCATGTTGTCACGTTCCACGTTTCCAGCCCTGTCCCCTGTATATGTGATATCAAGTTCAGCTCTTGATTCTATGTTGCCATTCCTGGGTTTCAGGCTGCCCAGGGGTTAATTGTTTTGCTCTCAGCTCTCTTGTCTGTCATGTCCTGTTACTGTCCCTATTTTAGAGCAATGCTCCCATAGTGCATTGCTCCATTCTTTTCTGTCTTCCGGAGTCATTCTGAGTTTTGCCTTTTCAGTGCTTCTAGTTCCTGTTCTGTTTGTATATTTTGTTCTGTATAGTTTTGGTTCTGTTTCCCTGTCTGTCGGACTGTCTGTCCGTTACTCCTGTTCCTTGTTTATTTCTGGATATTGCTGTGTATTATTTTCTCATCCTGTTTCTTGTGCGATTCAGTTTGTGGTTTTCCCTTGCTGTGTTTTTGTTTTCCATGCTGACATCCTGTGTACCGATCTGGCTTGTTTGACTACCCTCCTGGCTCTAGAACCCTGGCTTCTGGCTTATGTGCTCTCTTGGCTTTCTGACCCCTGGCTTTCCTCATGACTATGATTATGTATTTTCCCAGACTGTATTGATTTCTTGGTTCCTGGTATCTGTGTATATCCTGAGATGCTGCACGGCCCTGTGGTATTCTCTATTTAGCCTAGATCTGGCTACCCTAAAGACCGGCCTATCAGTGTTAGGGTTTCTTTTGGTATTGCCGTGCAGGAGTCTCTGTCTAACCCTGTGTTGTTCTTACCACGTGTTGTTGTCCGCTGTAGTATTTTCTGTACTTTGGGCTTTATTCCTGAACAAGGGCCCCACGATGGCTCAAGCCTGGTGCCGCGTGACACATGTAGCCTATCCATTAACTCCTAAAATGTCAGTTATCAAGAGAAAACATGAAATATATCAACTGTGAGGCATGTAGCCTACCCATTAACTCCTGAAATGCCAGTAATCAAGGGAAATATGAAATGTATACACTGTGAGGCATGTAGCCTACCCATTAACCCCTAAAATGCCATTTAATAAAGAAAAAACTTGAAATGAAAGCACTGCGAGGCAAGCAGCCTACCCGTTAACCCCTAAAATGCCATCAATCAAGGAAGACATGAAATGAATACACAATGTAATATATAGTCTGACCATTAACCCTTTCACTGCTGAGCCATTTCAGCCCTGTGGAAAAAATTGTTATGTTTTTATTTCATTATTTATGGTTTTTATTTTACACTGAATATGGTCATGTTGGGTATCATTGGAAAGGCCAGACTCTATTTTTAAGTGATTTTGCAAATTCATTTCATATCAGGTTCTCTGAGCTGTTTTTTGGGGTTTTTTAATATGGATTCCAGATGAGAATCATGAGCCACAAGCTGACACAGACTCATTCGGAGGTGAAACATAGTCTGGTCTACTTGGGTAGAATAAATCTCTTAATCCTGGAGTTGGGTGGTCACCACTTACTTATACATTAACAGGGACGACCCCCAGACCCACATATTGCCAATTTGCGGTATCTGGATATGTATTATCATGCTGACAGACACAGGCAGACACTAATAAAGACACTGACAGAGTCACAAACACACCCCGAGAAACTAACACACAGTCTCACTCTCAGATACACACAGATACAGTTGTGTTCAAAATTATTCAATCCCCAATGCTGTAAAGGGTTTTAGGGAATTTAGTGTACATTTGTAATTGTATTCAGAATGAAATCATACAAGGACTTTTTAAAGAACCATATGCAACTAAAATGACATCAATTGGTTTTGTAATACAGTAGTAAATGTTTCTTTTGTGAATTCTTCATTGACACAATTATTCAACCCCTTAAAGACTACCACTCTGACGAACAGAGGTTCATTCAAGTGTTTTCAATCAGGTATTGAAAACACCTGTGGATGTCACGGAGCAGCAATAAAGCATAATAAGCACCAATTAGGCAGCTTTAAAATGGCTGTGATACTCAGCTCCTTCTAGACATTTACTGGTGTGGTTACAAACATGGTGAAGTCAAGAGAATGGTCCAGGAAGACAAGAGAAGAGGTGATTACTCTTCACAGGAAGGGCAATGGCTATAAGAAGATTGCAAAGATGTTAAACATACCAAGAGAGACCATAGGAAGCATCATTTGCAAATTCAAGGCAAAGGGCACTGTTGAAACGCTACCTGGTCGTGGCAGAAAGAAGATGCTGACTTCGACTGCTGTGCGCTACCTGAAGCGTAGAGTGGAGAAAAGTCCCCGTGTGACTGCTGAGGAACTGAGAAAAGATTTGTCAGATGTGGGTACTGAAGTTTCAGCTCAGACAATACGGCGCACACTGCGTAATGAAGGTCTCCATGCCAGAACTCCCAGGCGCACCCCCTTGCTGTCTCCAAAGAATAAGAAGAGTCGACTGCAGTATGCCAAAAGTCATGTGGACAAACCACAGAAGTTTTGGGATAGTGTTCTGTGGACTGATGAAACAAAATTAGAACTGTTTGGGCCCATGGATCAACGCTATGTTTGGAGGAGGAAGAACAAGGCCTATAAAGAAAAGAACACCTTGCCTACTGTGAAGCATGGCGGGGGGTCAATCATGCTTTGGGGCTGTTTTGCTTCTGCAGGTACAGGGAAGCTTCAGCGTGTGCAAGGTACCATGAATTCTCTTCAGTACCAGGAGATATTGGATGACAATGTGATGCAGTCCGTCACAAACCTGAGCCTTGGGAGACTTTGGACCTTACAGCAGGACAATGATCCCAAGCATACCTCCAAGTCCACTAGAGCATGGTTGCAGATTAAAGGCTGGAACATTTTGGAGTGGCCATCGCAGTCATCTGACTTAAATCCGATTGAGAACCTCTGGTGGGACTTAAAGAAAGCAGTTGCAGTGCGCAAGCCTAAGAATGTGACTGAACTGGAGGCTTTTGCCCATGACGAATGGGCGACGATACCCGTAGATCGCTGCAAGACACTTGTGTCAAGCTATGCTTCACGTTTAAAAGCTGTTATAACTGTAAAAGGATGTTGTACTAAGATTGAATGTCACTTGGGGGTTGAATAAAACTGATAATGATGTGAGCACAGAAAAGACATTTGTGGTTATTTCATTATAAATGTTATGTTATATTTGTCTGACCTACACGTGCCTCTTTGATTTAATTGTAAGCAAGATGACTGAATGATCAAAATCAATGTCAAACTGGCCAAAACACTCAATTTCAGTGGGGGTTGAATAATTTTGAACACAACTGTATATACTCCGACACACACAGGTATACACTCAGACTCTCACGTATATGTTACCGCTAAAGTGCAGAAATCAGTTAGTCTGCAGATTAACTAGGGTGAGCCGTTAAAGTGTCGAAAATTGTGTCATTTCTCAAATTACCTGGTTAATCTGCACATTACCCACTAGGCACACGTTAAAGTGCAAATAAGATCTTTGCTGGAACAACAGCAACGTGTTATTTAACAAACTATAATACAAAGAATGAAACGGTTTAATGTTATTTATTTATTATCACGACACAAACAAACGCGCTCACAGGCAGAAACGAAAAGTGGAGGGAGAGGGGGAAGGTGAAGGGACAGGAAATGAGACGGAAGCCGTTAATGTGCACATTACCTGGGTAACACTCTTGATTCCGCACATTAACGGTGCAAATCAGTTAATCTGCAGATTAGCTAGGTAACTCACTTTAGCGGTAACATATACACAGGTATACACTAAGACTCTCACGTACACACACAGGTATACACTCAGACTCTCACGTACACACAGGTATTCACTCAGACTCTCACATACACACAGGTATACACTCAGACTCTCACATACACACGGGTATACACTCAGACTCTCACATACACACACAGGTATACACTCAGACTCTCACATACACACAGGTATACACTCAGACTCTCACATACACACACAGGTATACACTCAGACTCTCACGTACACACAGGTATACACTCAGACTCTCACATACACACAGGTATACACTCAGACTCTCACATACACACGGGTATACACTCAGACTCTCACATACACACACAGGTATACACTCAGACTCTCACGTACACACAGGTATACACTCAGACTCTCACGTACACACACAGGTATACACTCAGACTCTCACATACACACGGGTATACACTCAGACTCTCACATACACACACAGGTATACACTCAGACTCTCACGTACACACAGGTATACACTCAGACTCTCACATACACACAGGTATACACTCAGACTCTCACATACACACGGGTATACACTCAGACTCTCACATACACACACAGGTATACACTCAGACTCTTACATACACACAGGTATACACTCAGACTCTCACGTACACACAGGTATACACTCAGACTCTCACGTACACACACAGGTATACACTCAGACTCACATACACACACAAGTATACACTCAGACTCTCACATACACACACAGGTATTCACTCAGACTCTCACGTACACACAGGTATACACTCAGACTCTCACATACACACAGGTATACACTCACACTCTCACATACACACGGGTATACACTCAGACTCTCACATACACACACAGGTATACACTCAGACTCTTACATACACACAGGTATACACTCAGACTCACATACACACAGGTACACACTCAGACTCTCACGTACACACAGGTATACACTCAGACTCTCACATACACACACAGGTACACACTCAGACCTCACATACACACAGGTATACACTCAGACTCTCACATACACACACATGTATACACTCAGACTCTCACATACACACACAGGTATACACTCAGACTCTCACATACACACAGGTATACACTCAGATTGTCATGTACACACATTCCCTTGCCAAACCTAGCACAGCTTGTTTAAGTCCAAAAGTTGTAAG
This sequence comes from Leptobrachium leishanense, assembly GCA_009667805.1. Lineage (NCBI taxonomy): Eukaryota > Metazoa > Chordata > Amphibia > Anura > Megophryidae > Leptobrachium > Leptobrachium leishanense. Next base: position 16,489 of record RXON01002454.1, read on the forward strand.
GGTTCCTCATTGCCACCCAGGACTGGCCCAACAAATTTCTAACTCATCATGGTGGGTGTGATTAGTATCGTCGGCCACCAGGTAGAGGTGCAGAGTGAATGTGCTGCCACCAGGGAACAATATATCCTCTTGATGGCCTACAAGGGATTTAGCACACTCCCCATAAAACAAGGCAAGCAGAAGAGCAGGCCAAATTTTTATTTTAATTAGTTCACTGAAATCAGTGGCTAATGGAATGTGACCCCGACCAATGCTTCAGTAAGGGGCCCGACAAATGCTTCAGTAAGGGGCCCGACAAATGCTTCAGTAAGGCGTCCGACCAATGCTTCAGTAAGGGGCCCGTCCAATGCTTCAGTAAGGGGCCCGATCAATGCTTCAGTAAGGGGCCCAGACCAGTGCTTCAGTAAGGGGCCCGACCAATGCTTCAGTAAGGGGCCCGACAATGCTTCAGTAAGGGGCCTGACCAATGCTTCAGTAAGGGGCCCTGACCAATGCTTCAGTAAGGGGCCCCGACCAATGCTTCAGTAAGGGGCCCCGACCAATGCTTCAGTAAGGGGCCCAGACCAGTGCTTCAGTAAGGGGCCCGACAAATGCTTCAGTAAGGGGCCCGACAAATGCTTCAGTAAGGCGTCCGACCAATGCTTCAGTAAGGGGCCCGTCCAATGCTTCAGTAGGGGCCCGATCAATGCTTCAGTAAGGGGCCCAGACCAGTGCTTCAGTAAGGGGCCCCGACCATGCTTCAGTAAGGGGCCCGACAATGCTTCAGTAAGGGGCTGACCAATGCTTCAGTAAGGGGCCCTGACCAATGCTTCAGTAAGGGGCCCCGACCAATGCTTCAGTAAGGGGCCCGACCAATGCTTCAGTAAGGGGCCCAGACCAGTGCTTCAGTAAGGGGCCCGACAAATGCTTCAGTAAGGGGCCCGACAAATGCTTCAGTAAGGCGTCCGACCAATGCTTCAGTAAGGGGCCCGTCCAATGCTTCAGTAAGGGGCCCGACCAATGCTTCAGTAAGGGGCCCAGACCAGTGCTTCAGTAAGGGGCCCGACCAATGCTTCAGTAAGGGGCCCGACAATGCTTCAGTAAGGGGCCTGACCAATGCTTCAGTAAGGGGCCCTGACCAATGCTTCAGTAAAGGGCCCAGACCAGTGCTTCAGTAAGGGGCCGACCAATGCTTCAGTAAGGGGCCTGACCAATGCCTTCAGTAAGGGGCCTGAGCAGTGCTTCAGTAAGGGGCCCGACCAATGCTTCAGTAAGGGGCCCGACCAATGCTTCAGTAAGGGGCCCAGACCAGTGCTTCAGTAAGGGGCCCGACCAATGCTTCAGTAAGTGACCCGACCAGTGCTTCAGTAAGGGGCCCGACCAATGCTTCAGTAAGGGGCCCGACCAATGCTTCAGTAAGGGGCTCGACCAATGCTTCAGTAAGTGACCCGACCAGTGCTTCAGTAAGGGGCCCAACCAATGCTTCAGTAAGGGGCCCGACCACTGCTTCAGTAAGGGGCCCAGATCAGTGCTTCAGTAAGGGGCCCGACCAATGCTTCAGTAAGGGGCCCCGACCAATGCTTCAGTAAGTGACCCGACCAGTGCTTCAGTAAGGGGCCCGACCAATGCTTCAGTAAGGGGCCCCGACCAGTGCTTCAGTAAGGGGTCCAGACCAGTGCTTCAGTAAGAAGCCCCGACCAGTGCTTCAGTAAGGGGCCCGACCAATGCTTCAGTAAGAGGCCCCAACCAGTGCTTCAGTAAGGGGCCCCGAGCAGTGCTTCAGTAAGGGGCCCTGACCAGTGCTTCAGTAAGGGGCCCGAGCAGTGCTTCAGTAAGAGGCCCCGACCAGTATGCTTCAGTAAGGGAGCCGGACAGTGCTTCAGTAAGGGGCCCGACCAATGCTTCAGTAAGGGCCCCGACCAGTGCTTCAGTAAGGGGCCCAGACCAGTGCTTCAGTAAGGGGCCCAGACCAGTGCTTCAGTAAGGGGCCCCGAGCAGTGCTTCACTAAGAGGCCCCGACCAATGCTTCAGTAAGAGGCCCTGACCAGTGCTTCAGTAAGGGGCCCGAGCAGTGCTTCAGTAAGGGGCCCTGACCAGTGCTTCAGTAAAAGGCCCCAACCAGTGCTTCAGTAAGGGGCCCGACCAATGCTTCAGTAAGGGGCCCCGACCAATGCTTCAGTAAGGGGCCCAGACCAATGCTTCAGTAAGGGCCCGACCAATGCTTCAAGTAAGGGGCCCGACCAATGCTTCAGTAAGGGGCCCCGACCATGCTTCAGTAAGGGGCCCGACCAATGCTTCAGTAAAGGGCCCTGACCAGTGCTTCAGTAAGGGGCCCGAGCAGTGCTTCAGTAAGGGGCCCTGACCAGTGCTTCAGTAAGGGGCCGAGCAGTGCTTCAGTAAGAGGCCCCGACCAGTGCTTCAGTAAGGGAGCCGGACCAGTGCTTCAGTAAGGGGCCCGACCAATGCTTCAGTAAGGGGCCCCGACCAGTGCTTCAGTAAGGGGCCCAGACCAGTGCTTCAGTAGGGGCCCAGACCAGTGCTTCAGTAAGGGGCCCCGAGCAGTGCTTCACTAAGAGGTCCCGACCAATGCTTCAGTAAGAGGCCCTGACCAGTGCTTCAGTAAGGGGCCCGAGCAGTGCTTCAGTAAGGGGCCCTGACCAGTGCTTCAGTAAAAGGCCCCAACCAGTGCTTCAGTAAGGGGCCCGACCAATGCTTCAGTAAGGGGCCCGACCAATGCTTCAGTAAGGGGCCCAGACCAATGCTTCAGTAAGGGCCCGACCAATGCTTCAGTAAGGGGCCCGACCAATGCTTCAGTAAGGGGCCCGACCAATGCTTCAGTAAGGGGCCCGACCAATGCTTCAGTAAAGGGCCCTGACCAGTGCTTCAGTAAGGGGCCCGAGCAGTGCTTCAGTAAGAGGCCCCGACCAGTGCTTCAGTAAGGGAGCCGGACCAGTGCTTCAGTAAGGGGCCCGACCAATGCTTCAGTAAGGGGCCCCGACCAGTGCTTCAGTAAGGGGCCCAGACCAGTGCTTCAGTAAGGGGCCCAGACCAGTGCTTCAGTAAGGGGCCCCGAGCAGTGCTTCAGTAAGAGGCCCCGACCAATGCTTCAGTAAGAGGCCCTGACCAGTGCTTCAGTAAGGGGCCCGAGCAGTGCTTCAGTAAGGGGCCCTGACCAGTGCTTCAGTAAAAGGCCCCAACCAGTGCTTCAGTAAGGGGCCCGACCAATGCTTCAGTAAGGGGCCCCGACCAATGCTTCAGTAAGGGGCCCAGACCAATGCTTCAGTAAGGGGCCCGACCAATGCTTCAGTAAGGGGCCCGACCAATGCTTCAGTAAGGGGCCCGACCAATGCTTCAGTAAGGGCCCGACCAATGCTTCAGTAAAGGGCCCAGACCAGTGCTTCAGTAAGGGGCCCGACCAATGCTTCAGTAAGGGGCCCAGACCAGTGCTTCAGTAAGGGGCCGACCAATGCTTCAGTAAGGGGCCCGACAATGCTTCAGTAAGGGGCCTGACCAATGCTTCAGTAAGGGGCCCTGACCAATGCTTCAGTAAGGGGCCCGACCAATGCTTCAGTAAGGGGCCCCGACCAGTGCTTCAGTAAGGGGTCCAGACCAGTGCTTCAGTAAGAAGCCCCGACCAGTGCTTCAGTAAGGGGCCCGACCAATGCTTCAGTAAGAGGCCCCAACCAGTGCTTCCGTAAGGGGCCCCGAGCAGTGCTTCAGTAAGGGGCCCTGACCAGTGCTTCAGTAAGGGGCCCCGAGCAGTGCTTCAGTAAGAGGCCCCGACCAGTGCTTCAGTAAGGGAGCCGGACCAGTGCTTCAGTAAGGGGCCCGACCAATGCTTCAGTAAGGGGCCCCGACCAGTGCTTCAGTAAGGGGCCCAGACCAGTGCTTCAGTAAGGGGCCCAGACCAGTGCTTCAGTAAGGGGCCCGAGCAGTGCTTCAGTAAGAGGCCCCGACCAATGCTTCAGTAAGAGGCCCTGACCAGTGCTTCAGTAAGGGGCCCGAGCAGTGCTTCAGTAAGGGGCCCTGACCAGTGCTTCAGTAAAAGGCCCCAACCAGTGCTTCAGTAAGGGGCCCGACCAATGCTTCAGTAAGGGGCCCCGACCAATGCTTCAGTAAGGGGCCCAGACCAATGCTTCAGTAAGGGGCCCGACCAATGCTTCAGTAAGGGGCCCGACCAATGCTTCAGTAAGGGGCCCGACCAATGCTTCAGTAAGGGGCCCGACCAATGCTTCAGTAAAGGGCCCAGACCAGTGCTTCAGTAAGGGGCCCGACCAATGCTTCAGTAAGGGGCCCAGACCAGTGCTTCAGTAAGGGGCCCGACCAATGCTTCAGTAAGGGGCCCGACAATGCTTCAGTAAGGGGCCTGACCAATGCTTCAGTAAGGGGCCCTGACCAATGCTTCAGTAAGGGGCCCGACAATGCTTCAGTAAGGGGCCCCGACCAATGCTTCAGTAAGGGGCCCAGACCAGTGCTTCAGTAAGGGGCCGACAATGCTTCAGTAAGGGGCCCGACAAATGCTTCAGTAAGGCGTCCGACCAATGCTTCAGTAAGGGCCCGTCCAATGCTTCAGTAAGGGGCCCGACCAATGCTTCAGTAAGGGCCCAGACCAGTGCTTCAGTAAGGGGCCCGACCAATGCTTCAGTAAGGGGCCCGACAATGCTTCAGTAAGGGGCCTGACCAATGCTTCAGTAAGGGGCCCTGACCAATGCTTCAGTAAAGGGCCCAGACCAGTGCTTCAGTAAGGGGCCCGACCAATGCTTCAGTAAGGGGCCTGACCAATGCTTCAGTAAGGGGCCCTGAGCAGTGCTTCAGTAAGGGGCCCGACCAATGCTTCAGTAAGGGGCCCGACCAATGCTTCAGTAAGGGGCCCAGACCAGTGCTTCAGTAAGGGGCCCGACCAATGCTTCAGTAAGTGACCCGACCAGTGCTTCAGTAAGGGGCCCGACCAATGCTTCAGTAAGGGGCTCGACCAATGCTTCAGTAAGTGACCCGACCAGTGCTTCAGTAAGGGGCCCAACCAATGCTTCAGTAAGGGGCCCGACCACTGCTTCAGTAAGGGGCCCAGATCAGTGCTTCAGTAAGGGGCCCGACCAATGCTTCAGTAAGTGACCCGACCAGTGCTTCAGTAAGGGGCCCGACCAATGCTTCAGTAAGGGGCCCCGACCAGTGCTTCAGTAAGGGGTCCAGACCAGTGCTTCAGTAAGAAGCCCCGACCAGTGCTTCAGTAAGGGGCCCGACAAATGCTTCAGTAAGAGGCCCCAACCAGTGCTTCAGTAAGGGGCCCGAGCAGTGCTTCAGTAAGGGGCCCTGACCAGTGCTTCAGTAAGGGGCCCCTGCAGTGCTTCAGTAAGAGGCCCCGACCAGTGCTTCAGTAAGGGAGCCGGACCAGTGCTTCAGTAAGGGGCCCGACCAATGCTTCAGTAAGGGGCCCCGACCAGTGCTTCAGTAAGGGGCCCAGACCAGTGCTTCAGTAAGGGGCCCAGACCAGTGCTTCAGTAAGGGGCCCGAGCAGTGCTTCAGTAAGAGGCCCCGACCAATGCTTCAGTAAGAGGCCCTGACCAGTGCTTCAGTAAGGGGCCCGAGCAGTGCTTCAGTAAGGGGCCCCGACCAGTGCTTCAGTAAGGGGCCCAGACCAGTGCTTCAGTAAGGGGCCCGACCAATGCTTCAGTAAGGGGCCCGACCAATGCTTCAGTAAGGGGCCCAGACCAATGCTTCAGTAAGGGGCCCGACCAATGCTTCAGTAAGGGGCCTGACCAATGCTTCAGTAAGGGGCCTGACCAATGCTTCAGTAAGGGGCCCGAGCAGTGCTTCAGTAAGGGGCCCGACCAATGCTTCAGTAAGGGGCCCGACCAATGCTTAAGTAAGGGGCCAGACCAGTGCTTCAGTAAGGGGCCCTACCAATGCTTCAGTAAGTGACCCGACCAGTGCTTCAGTAAGGGGCCCGACCAATGCTTCAGTAAGGGGCCCGACCAATGCTTCAGTAAGGGGCTCGACCAATGCTTCAGTAAGTGACCCGAAGTGCTTCAGTAAGGGGCCCGACCAATGCTTCAGTAAGGGCCCAACCACTGCTTCAGTAAGGGGCCCAGACCAGTGCTTCAGTAAGGGGCCCGACCAATGCTTCAGTAAGGGACCCGACCAATGCTTCAGTAAGTGACCCGACCAGTGCTTCAGTAAGGGGCCGACCAATGCTTCAGTAAGGGGCCCGACCAGTGCTTCAGTAAGGGGTCCAGACCAGTGCTTCAGTAAGAAGCCCTGACCAGTGCTTCAGTAAGGGGCCCGACCAATGCTTCAGTAAGAGGCCCCAACCAGTGCTTCAGTAAGGGGCCCCGAGCAGTGCTTCAGTAAGGGGCCCCGAGCAGTGCTTCAGTAAGAGGCCCGACCAGTGCTTCAGTAAGGGAGCCGGACCAGTGCTTCAGTAAGGGGCCCGACCAATGCTTCAGTAAGGGGCCCCGACCAGTGCTTCAGTAAGGGGCCCAGACCAGTGCTTTAGTAAGGGGCCCCAACCAATGCTTCAGTAAGAGGCCCCGACCAGTGCTTCAGTAAGGGGCCCGAGCAGTGCTTCAGTAAGGGGCCCTGACCAGTGCTTCAGTAAAAGGCCCCACCAGTGCTTCAGTAAGGGGCCCCGACCAGTGCTTCAGTAAAAGGCCCCAACCAGTGCTTCAGTAAGGGGCCCCGACCAGTGCTTCAGTAAGAGGCCCCGACCAGTGCTTCAGTAAGGGGCCTGACCAATGCTTCAGTAAGGGGCCCCGACCAGTGCTTCAGTAAGGGGCCCGACCAATGCTTCAGTAAGGGGCCCAGACCAGTGCTTCAGTAAGGAGCCCCGACCCAGTGCTTCAGTAAGGGGCCTTTAAACCGAGCATGCTTCAGTAAGGGGCCCCGACCAATGCTTCAGTAAGGGGCCCAGACCAGTGCTTCAGTAAGGGGCCCCGACCATGCTTCAGTAAGGGGCCCGACCAATGCTTCAGTAAGGGGCCCGACCAATGCTTCAGTAAGGGGCCCGACCAATGCTTCAGTAAAGGGCCCAGACCAGTGCTTCAGTAAGGGGGCCCGACCAATGCTTCAGTAAGGGGGCCTGACCAATGCTTCAGTAAGGGCCTGACCAATGCTTCAGTAAGGGGCCCGAGCAGTGCTTCAGTAAGGGCCCGACCAATGCTTCAGTAAGGGGCCCGACCAATGCTTCAGTAAGGGGCCAGACCAGTGCTTCAGTAAGGGGCCCTACCAATGCTTCAGTAAGGGACCCGACCAGCTTCAGTAAGGGGCCCGACCAATGCTTCAGTAAGGGGGCAATGCTTTAAGGGGCCGACCAATGCTTCAGTAAGGGCTCGACCAATGCTTCAGTAAGTGACCCGACCAAGCTTCAGTAAGGGGCCCGACCAATGCTTCAGTAAGGGCCCAACCACTGCTTCAGTAAGGGGCCCAGACCAGTGCTTCAGTAAGGGGCCCGACCAATGCTTCAGTAAGGGACCCAAAACCGACCATGCTTCAGTAAGGGACCCGACCAGTGCTTCAGTAAGGCACCAATGCCCCGACCAGTGCTTCAGTAAGGGGCAAACCAATGCTTCCGTAACCCAGTGCTTCAGTAAGGGGTCCAGACCAGTGCTTCAGTAAGAAGCCCTGACCAGTGCTTCAGTAAGGGGCCCGACAATGCTTCAGTAAGAGCCCCAACCAGTGCTTCAGTAAGGGCCCCGAGCAGTGCTTCAGTAAGGGCCCCGAGCAGTGCTTCAGTAAGAGGCCCGACCAGTGCTTCAGTAAGGGAGCCGGACCAGTGCTTCAGTAAGGGGCCCGACCAATGCTTCAGTAAAGGGCCCCGACCAGTGCTTCAGTAAGGGGCCCAGACCAGTGCTTTAGTAAGGGGCCCCAACCAATGCTTCAGTAAGAGGCCCCGACCAGTGCTTCAGTGAGGGGCCCGAGCAGTGCTTCAGTAAGGGGCCCTGACCAGTGCTTCAGTAAAAGGCCCCAACCAGTGCTTCAGTAAGGGGCCCGACCAGTGCTTCAGTAAAAGGCCCCAACCAGTGTTTCAGTAAGGGGCCCCGACCAGTGCTTCAGTAAGAGGCCCCGACCAGTGCTTCAGTAAGGGGCCTGACCAATGCTTCAGTAAGGGGCCCCGACCAGTGCTTCAGTAAGGGGCCCGACCAATGCTTCAGTAAGGGGCCCAGACCAGTGCTTCAGTAAGGAGCCCCGACCAGTGCTTCAGTAAGAGGTAAGGGGCCCGACCAGTGCTTCAGAAAGAGGCCCCGACCAATGCTTCAGTAAGGGGCCCCGACCAGTGCTTCAGTAAGGGGCCCGACCAATGCTTCAGTAAGGGGCCCCGACCAGTGCTTCAGTAAGGGGCCCGACCAGTGCTTCAGTAAGAGGCCCCGACCAGTGCTTCAGTAAGGGGCCCGACCAGTGATTCAGTAAGGGCCCGACCAATGCTTCAGTAAGTGACCCGACCAGTGCTTCAGTAAGGGGCCCGACCAATGCTTCAGTAAGGGGCCCGACCAGTGCTTCCGTAAGGGGCCCGACCAATGCTTCAGTAAGGGGCCCGACCAATGCTTCAGTAAGGTACCCCGACCAATGCTTCAGTAAGGGGCCCCGACCAATGCTTCAGTAAGGGGCCCGACCAATGCTTCAGTAAGGGGCCCCGACCAGTGCTTCAGTAAGGGGCCCCGACCAGTGCTTCAGTAAGGGGTCTCAAGATTTCTGGCAGCAGCCCTGGCTGTGAGGTGCGGCTTCTTGTCTGAAATCAGATGCAGAGGTTGCTCTGTTAAAACAGGTTTGTGTGTAGGTGTGTGTGTGTGTGGGTGTGTGTAGGTGTGTGTGTTTTTTTAGAATGTGACCTGAGCGTACCTCATCTCACCTCTCAGCAGACGCACAGCTCCCAGCATAGTATATGAGGCAGAAAGGAATTCTTTTGTACTCCTGAGCAGCCTTTTTTGCATTGTAATTTACCCTTTCCTGCCTCAGAACTCACACTTAGCCAAAAGAGGAGTGCGAGGCAGCTTAATCAGGCAGCTCAGCTTTCAGGGAGCTTGTCCTGTTCAAAAATAGCCCACGCAGCCTCTCGGCTCTGCCCAGGGCCAGATTTACATCGGTAGGCACAGAAATGTGGAGCGCCCCTACCTACCCCCCCCCCCAAAAAAAAGGAGACATGCCAAATTTACTTTTTAAATTTTCGTTAAGGCAAAAAATTTTAGAAAACTGAAAAAACGTTTCTCTCTGCGTCAAATGAAAAGAAGGGGCAGAATCTGTTGCCTTGGTTGAGTTAGTGCCGCGGCAATGTTTGTTTTATATGTAAAAGCATATATTGCCTCGGCCATAGAACAGAGGAAAAAATAAATTTTGCATTTACTTTTTTCAGTTTTTTTATTTTTACACATTGCATGCTTGGTATCATTTTAAAGACCAGGCTGTGACCTTTCCAATGATCCCTCACTTAATCTTGTGCGGTGTACAATTCAGAGATGCAGGTTCCAAAGACCCCCTGTCTCTCCTCACTGCAGTGCCATGGTCTAGGTTGTCGATGAAACAATGCATTGCATCAGCAGCTCCACACTTGCTATCAGTGTGGGAAATGAGAAGGTGAGTTTGCGCAGCATCACTGTTCACTTTATAATTGTAAACTGAATAATAGTGCTGCGCTAGAAAAAAAAGAAAAAGAAAATTGTATTTGCTATTTTATTTTTACTTAACTCAAACCTGATTATATTTGGTATCACTGGAAAGGCCATAATCTGGCCTTTCCAATGATACCTCATATGTCCCTCTAGCCCGTTGGACTCCAGAGATACAGTGGACTAAATTATTGTAAATGCACATGCCTACTCTGCCTAGTTATAAATCTGTCACTTCTGTCACAGCCTCCAACAGGTGTCCCTGCTCTATCGTCCCTACACAGTCCCCCTGTCAGACTGAAGGCCAACAACGCAACAGCACCGGCCTCAACTCATCCTGCGTATTACACAGACAACAAAGATTAAATTACATAGGCAGAAAGAACTGCAGCAACCAGTTTTGGCCTACATCATGTGTCTGGGTGGGAAGGGGTCTGAAACCTGAACACATGATTACAAACCTGAACTATCCTGGTGAAAACTGGACTCGTGGCAAGCCTAGTTATTACGCATTGTTCCATCAGAAGCCTAAACCACTGCAATGCTTTGAGGGGTGCAGGGGACACTTTGCAACATTGCGTCTCTGATTTCTACACCGCACAAGTTGACACGATGTGTCATTGGAAGGGTCAGAGTCTGCCCTTTCCAACGATACCAGATATGACCATGCAAAAATAGAGAAAAAGAGAAAAAAACATTAAATGCAAAACTTTTTTCTTTTTCCCTCTCATTTCTAAGGCGGTTTCATTATGTGCTTTTACTTATAAAGCAGACAATGTCACTACTATAATTAACCTTCTCATTTCCCATGTTGGGACCAAATGTGGAGGCGACGGTGATAAGCGTTATTACACAAAAGGTTCATCTAAAACATAAGCTTCTTCACTGTTGAGAGGACAATGGGGTTCTTTTAGACCCCTGTATTTCCATTCTTTATACCCCACAAAGTCATATTCAGTGTCGTTGGACAGATCAGTGTCTGGCCTTTCTAACGTAAAATGTCATGTAAAAAAAAAAACACACAAACACACATAAAATAAGAAGGGTCATAGGGAACAGAGGAGAGGGTATGAACCTTGAGAAGGAGCATGTAGAATGGGGAGGTGGCCAGGGAGAGGGGCCATCATTGAGGGGGGTGAACAGGAAAAGGGGGCATGCAAAGCCCATGAAAATAGTATCAGTCAACACAAGTCTTTTGCCATTTAGCAAGAAACAGAAAGCAGGTTAATGCAAAGAAAATAAATATGGGGTGGGCGTTAGGGGATGGCTTGCCCCGGGTGCCTCATGACCCTGCTATGCCTCTGCCCTGTACAGCAGTGAGTGACCCCACAGCTCTCCCTGTATTATGCCAAATCCCTGCCTGCCAGAATGCAGCAGTAAAATTTGAGCTTTTTGTTACAGTGAGGGTAGGAGCTGCTCCTTGTAGCTTCTTTACAGTAATACAGGTTGACATAAGTAACAAGTTAAAGGGAATTTAATTTCTCCCCAAGAAGGGAACTAATCTTGCACTAAAAAGGTATGCAAAAGGGGTATTATATGCTAACTTTTGCTTTTCGTTGTATTACAATGAAACATTGAGTTTTTGGTAGTAAAAGGGTTAAAAATGGTGAAGCCTTCAGAGAGGAGACAAATTTTATGAGCTCCCCACATCAAAAGACGTATTTATGAGCATGCGTAGCTTACAGTGTGCTTATTAAAGGCATTCATTGACCGTATTATTGTATATACAGCTTATCTCCACTAGCAGAACTTTAACACCTGGAAAATAATGGCCGCATTAACTATTGGTGAACCAATATGGGAGAATTCAACTTCCTGTTCTTTATTCCATCCATTATTCCCATATTACGATACAGGGTAGATACCTGACCACATCCTCAATTGCTGTAGAGGTCAGACATCATTAATGTGTCTAATGACTGATGGTCAGAAACTGTTATTGATTCATATTTAGGCAACAGATTCTGCTCCTTCTTTCGACATGAGCATTAAAAGAAGGGGAAGAATCTGTTGCCTAAAAACTAAGCAAATTTAGAGCAGAATGTTAGGTTTAGGGATTAACTCCAGCCCTAAATGTTAACCCTGAAACTGCGCAAACAGTAACCCTAATCCTGAAACGAGCACAAATAGTAACCCTAAAACAAGAATAAATATAACCTAACCCTAAATGTTAACCTTAACCCTAATAAAAGCACAAATAGTAACCTAACCCTGAAACTAGCACAAATAGTAACCCTAAAATAAGTACAAATATAACCTGACCCTAAATGCTAACCCTAACCCCAATACAAGCACAAATGGTAACCCTAAAATTAAGCACAAATGGTAGCCCTAACCCTAAAGTACAAATAGTAACCCTAACTCTAAATGTTAACCCTAACCCTAAAACAAGCATAAATAGTAACCCTAACTCTACGTGTTAACCCTAACCCTAAAACAAATGTAAATAGTAACCCTAACTCTAAATGTTAACCCTAACCCTAAAACAAGCGTAACTAGTAACCCTAACTGTAAATGTTAACCCTAACCATAAAACAAGCGTAAATAGTAACCCTAACGCTAAATGTTAACCCTAACCCTAAAACAAATGTAAATAGTAACCCTAACTCTAAGTGTTAACCCTAACCCTAAAACAAGCCCATATAACCTAATCTGAGAATTTTTATAGGTTGCACCCACAAATTACGTCACCTCAATTTCAGACTATCCTGAAAATGACATCTAGGCGGCAAATTCAGATGTGTCCGAATTAATGCAGGAGCTATTTCTGGCCATGTCCAAATAGAGTCTTAGCTCTTCCAGCAACTTTTTAGTGCACGATTCCCCTAGGATATCATATTTTGACACAATGTTTTTCATGGAAAATATGACTGTGCTTTTCCATTTTTACATGTTACTTGATCATATTTGGTATCATTAGAAAGCCCAAACTCTGGTCTTTACAAGGAAACATCGCTTGATCTGGAGATGCAGGGATCCAAAAGTCCCTTCATCTCCTGTAATGGAATTTCAGCAGCCAGGAAGATAACTCATTTCTGGTGTCATAGAGCACTTGAGCAATGATGCAAGCAGGTGGACATCCTAAAGTGAGGACTAGCACCCAAGCTGTCAACCAGTTGTGGTAAGCCCCAGTTTGGCACTGAGCTGCAGTATAAGAAACGACGTTCTGAATGCGTCGTCTGCAATCTCAGGTATATACCACAGGACGTGTCCAACGCGTCATCCGCACGCAACAAGTTAAACTACATATACATGACCAACATCAAAATTCTAACACAAGTGGAACTATTTGCTAATCCATTCCTTAATAGAACGACTTTAATAATGTATATTTTTATTATACTTTGTATTTTTATCAGCTTTTTTTATAGAAAACATGCTTTTAGTTCCTTTACGTTCCTGAAGAAAACGAAAAAACGTACAGAGTTAAAAAAAAAACGTCAATTCTAAGTTATCACCTACACATACAGCAATTTATTTAATTTGGATCAATCAACCGCAGGAGAATTAAGCCAGGAGGATGATGGAAGGTACACGCCTGATCATCCCATGATAAGCTTGACATGTTAAATCACTTATTATTCCAGGAATGATTCATCAGCAAATAGATAAAAATAAATAAATAAAGCAACGCATGAACGAGGACAATCGAGATTTGCATTTTATGAATAAAAAGAAAAAAAAATTCCATGAGAGTCACCCTGCCTCTTTTCTAAATAAACAATGGAACACAATGCTTGGAATGAGACACCTTTTAATTATAGATGACTTGGCAGCGATCCTATTGGTTATGGAAAATATTCTTCTATTGTAGGTGACACAAAAAAAAACTGGAGCAGGACTTTCAAAAAAGTATAAAAGTAGCATCGATAGAGCTGTAGATCAATAGCTTCCTTGAATCCCACTTGCAAAGCCAAGGAGACATGTCTACAAAGGGTTGTGGAGGAGGTGGAGGTGGTGGTGGAGGAAGCGGCGGCGGATATGGTGGAAGTGGAGGGTATGGAGGTGGACAACATCCCGATCAATGTAAAGATGTTGAGGGTGAGTAGCTTTAGATAACGTTATACTTTGATTATCGCGTTATACTGTGGATTTTATTTGATGGTGAGGGGACTGACATTCTGACGTAATGACTGGACACATCCATTGTGGTGAGGTCTGTGGGCTCGACCGTTGACCTATTTTACAAAACAGCCAACTATAGATCCGGAGGAAAAAAGCATAAGTGGCACCCTAGTGTGTTTTACAAGAAGCCATAAAAAGTCTGATAAAATACGCATTTTCGGAATTTATAACAAAAAATGATGTTATTCCAACCAAGAGTTAGTCCTATTTTTCTGTAGCCTTCTGGACCTCACCAATGATTTATCATCCTAGATCACAGCAGGGAGTGGGATTTTCTGTTCAATAAGGAGAAGGAGAGGGTAGGGGGATTAAGTATGGTTTACCAAGAGTGAAGGCGACCAGTAAATTAAAGAAAATGCAGGGTATGAAACCAAAAAAAGCTGAAGAATGTCATTATTTGGCAAACCTTATCAAAGATTTAAAGATAGTCACGATCAAACATATTTAGGAGATAATTGACCACTACAAGGGTACAACTCCTGCCTCACCCAAACCAGAGGATATAGGATAAACTCATGGCTGTATCTTTAAATTATGAAGCTGTGGTCAAGTGGCAGAAGTCCTCCTTGGATAGTCTATAACAGGGATCACAAACTCTGGCTCCCTCAGATGTTTCTGAACCACCACCACCATGATTGTCCAGTCATCTATTGCATTCAAAGAATTCTGTGATTTTTGGCCACCAACATCTGGAGGTCGCGAGTTTGTGATCCCTGATCTGTAAGAAGGTAAACCTATATGTTGTTGGTATGGGTGGGTAGTAATCTCCCTATCAGGAAATTCTTCAGGGCCAGATTGTCCTGTCAAAGGAACATGGAGCCTAGCACCGACTATGGTACTTTATGTTCAATTAGGTCTATTAAAAAGCTGAAAATGTGACATTATAAATCAAGTTTTATTAGAAATATGTCCCAGAAATGGGTAAAACACATTAAATGTCCCTTTTTTAAAGGGGTGATATAAATATAGGAGGAATGAAATTACGACTACCAGAAATCACTGTATGAGCTAAAACAAGGACATTGGACTAGACAAGTGGGCAGGTTTAATCAATTAAATTTGTTAAATTATGAGGGGAACGTAGAAGGATTGGTAAACGTTTTCAATAAGTGGGGAAAATTCATGGTCACCTATACAGGGGTAACATTTGGAATTCCAAGGTCAGTTGTCAACAATCAGAAACCGAGCAGGCCATAATCATGGTCCTCACGGCCAATTCTCTACGGTTTCTTTAAAAATAGATATTGAGGAACAAAGGGACAATTCAAAACCTAGACGAGATCTGGAAAAAAGCTAGAAAATAGAATGCTCATAGAACGATGTGATGACCAACTGGTTGACCAATGGAAAATCTCCTGCTTTGGAACATTTTTGTGTTATGTAACGCTGACATTTTCTTTTTCATGTAACAGTTAACCCATGCACCAAACCAATAGTGGACCAGAAATGCAAAGGTAAAATAAAATTATATTAATCCCATTATATAGTGTGTGTGTTTGAGTGTGTGTTTGTGTATATCGGTCGACAATGCTTTATGATGTTCTACAATACTATAAAATGACCCAATTATTGGCAACAATCGTTTATCGGAAAACTATGTCCCACGGGACATTCCTCCTACTCAGACTTTGAAAATCCAATTCCAACTGCAAATTATGACCCTCTTAACACCTCACTGCCCCATGATGGAGTTATACCAGCATGAAGGTCCTACAGTTAAAGACCTTGGCCTACAGTGGTATAGGTCGCCAGATTTCGATGGGAGTGGCAATCAGCTGTTATAATGCTGTTGCTTTTGACACACCAGCATAATGGGATGTCCTACCACGTTGACCTATATGATGAATAATCAATGCTCTCACTGTGCTGTGCAACAATCTGAGCGGTCATACTCTGGTCCCCTGATGTTTCTGACTATACCTACCATGATTATCTGGCCATTTATTGCATTCAAGGAATTCTGGGAATTGTAGGCACCAACATCTGGGGGGCTGTGAGCTTGACAGCTCTGTCCAAGGCATATGACATACTAAATCGGAAACCTACTTATCTTTAGCTGCACATGTTATATACACTTTATTGCCAAAAGTGGAGAGAGTGTTTGTGAGTGAGTGAGTGTGTGTGTGTTTTATATGAGGGGTTGTATTTTTCTTTAAAAATGAAAATATAAATATGTTGATGTGACAAATTAAAGCCTTTTCTGTGTTTTTTAAAAGTGATATATAATACGCGTGGGTGCAGTAAACGAGAAAGATTCGCAATACGGTTGAACACATGCAGTGGGGGAAATATATCAGCAAAATTGATTGTGTTTTATAAGAACAAACAAGCAGAATGAGGCTAAGGGGTTAACAGTGGTTAGTTAAAACGGAGATACACATAAATACACAAGCCTATTTCCTGAGAACTGGGATTAAAAAGGTTTGATTTTGGCAAAATAGCTTTAAATTGTCAAACTGGCCCTTCCATGATTATTTACGACGCATTTTACATCTCTAATGATTTTTATAACCTCTACACACAAGATAGGGTTTTACTATTGCAATGTGAGTTGATTTGTTTTATTCAAAATACACATTTTTGTTAAAAATTGAAATATGACGTTTCTTGAAAACATATTTTTTAGTATTTTGTAACTTGACTTCTTGGGTTTTGCTAATAGTTTCTATTTCTTTTCTCTCCAGAAGTAACTGACCCTTGCGCACAGGTTCAGGGAGGCGGTGGCGGTGGAGGACATGGGCATCACGGAGGTCATGGAGGTCACGGTGGTCATGGTCACGGTGGTCACGGAGGTCAAGGACAATGTCAAAGTGGTGGCGGAAATACCAAGAAGTGAAGAGCAAATATGAGAGAGGAACTATCCATTAGTTCATCAGCCGTAAAATGATGTGAACGGGAATAACCTTTACAAATTGTTCTAAGTAATTCTGTTGTCATTATTTGACATTTACGATTAATGGAAAATTCTAAGTATCTGATCGGAATATTAAAAATAAATTAACGCATAATGTATACCAGCTTGTAGAAGGTTTTTATTCGATAATAGTTACCCCATCCCACATACTCTTGACACAAACGGTGAAGAACATTTTGGAAACTACTCTTAGAGACCCTGCCCGTAACCACGTATGGTATGCCACTCATACTTATTCACCAAATCCATTGATGGACATATAGAATATTCTATTTGGTACTTTTTGGGTAACTTGCAAGAGGTTGTCAATGCTTTCCTTTTTGTGTGGTGGTTTTTCTAAACGGGGAGGGAGGAATCAGTTTCAGTCTGGGAAATACGGATTGTCCCAACTCGCAGACCACCAGTGGTTCAGAGGAAGAGATCAATAGACTATCCAGCCAGATAAAATGGTGACAAAACAAGAAACAAGCCAAGGTCAGCATAAAAGATATACGGCGAAGAAGGTCCAGGCACTCCAGGAAGGCTTCAGATAGCATAGGTTTAGTAGACAGTCAGCGATGTGTCGACAATAAACTGGAGAGAAGCAAGAAAGAGGTTAAGGGTGGAGAACAATGATTAGTTCAGGACAAGCCGAGGTTGTTACATGAATTAGACCAATGAGAGATTCAAGGAACTCATTGAGGGGTACCAGAGACCACGCCATAGCACGAAACAGGTGATTATGTGGGGTTTTTATAGACCAAGAGGACAATGTTATCACTATGAGCCCATATGGGAGTGAGGCTTGGATCTGGTAGTGTTCCGATGATAAAGGTGGAAACTCACATAAATTCTAGGTCGATAACAGCATCAGAATTTGCTATCAGTTGCCCAAGGAGCAACACCTACCCAACACAGACACCTTGAGCTGAAGCAGAGATAGGTAAAGCTGCATCATGCTCATGAGTCCTGACAGTTTCACACAATAACTGGAAAAGTGATTAAAACGTAATTGACGTCAAGTTATGTCACCACAACACACTTAGTCTTAGACCATGCACTGGCTCACAAATAAGAGCATCCTTGAGATGGATGATGTGACAGATCTCAATACCCTGATTGGGTCACATCTGTTAATCACGCTTCTTTGCCGGACCCCTGTGCTCTCCCTAGCAGGTTTTCATGGCTTTCTCCAGTCTTCAGATGAAGTTTAAGGATAGGAACATGTAAAGAGCCTTGCTAATATCCAGCAGGAATAAGATGACGCTGTAGGTCTGGGACTTTAACAGCAACAACTGAACAGCTTTATTTAGTGAAATATAAACAGTACCAGGTGGGGCTAGAGACCAATAGAAAATTACATCCTGGTGACCCCCCCCCCAGCCTCAAGTGAACCAGACATGTCCTGACATGAAATAATAAGGTGTCGTGTAGTCAAAGCCTGAGCATCAGACTGTCTCTAGAAGATAACAGAGGAGAGGTTACATAAATTGAGAATAGCCTGATTACCACAATCCGTCACAGAGTAAACACATATTAGATAGGGGGAGTTGAGTTTGGCTACAGTGAACACAAAGTAATTATATAAACCATAGTAACAGTAATCAGATAATGGGGCAGTGTTTGCCTGACATGGCAGATTAACAAAGACCACTCAAACATACGCGCTTTGGTCTATGTGTATCTGTTGTTAGCTCACACGTTCCTGAGAGAGGATGCTGAAAAAGGCTAACATAAGCCATCTAGCAGGCCTATCAGCAGCTAACAACAGATACAACTAAACCATAACGATAGACAGATAGACAACAACATTATTCACACATAACAAAGATTACATAAACACCCTGCACCCTACAGGCACAGGGTGACTTCAACACAAGAGAGGGCAGAAAAATAATCAGGGGGGTCAACCAAACATCCTTTACGGACCTGTTCAACAACAGTCACTTCCATACATTAAGTTCTACTATTATGCATTTGCCAGTACACCAGCAGAACCACATTCAAATTTTAGCTTTGTCCTCTGAATACGGTTTCTGCAGAGGGTTCATAAAATCATACCAAGTTATTGATGGGTTTCTTACCGATTCCATCTAGTTTTTAACAAAACATAACTATGCTATTATTGTTTGATCTTTCTATTTTGGGGGGAATATTGATCTACATTGAGTGTGTCAAGGTCATCGTTCGGAATACACATGTTGGTTTTGTTGACTGAAACTTTAAGATATACACAATAGTAGAAATGCTAATTTTACAATCTTTTCTGTTGTGACGTGCGTCACTTTGAAGTTAGGGTACATGGGCCTAGAAATGTATTTGTGAGGTGCAGGCCTCATGTTCTATATTATTTTCCTGTCCTGTCTTGTGTTTAAGTCACCTTATGACTGTAGGGTGCGTGGAGTTTGTGTAATTTGTGTTATGTATGAATAATTTTATTGTCTATCTGCTTATCATTATGGTCTATGTGTATTTGTTGCTATCTGCTGATAGGATTACTGGGTGGGTGATCTTATCCTTTTCCAGCTCCCCTATCGGGAATGTGTTATTATCTGTTGTATGTTTAAGTGGTCTTTTGTGATCTGTCTTGTCGGGCAAACAATGCTCCATTATCTGTTGCCTGTAGACTGTAATCCTTTTTACCATCCATGACGCTCATTGTTCTGTCTAGAAATGTTGAGCAATGTTTATCCAAATCTCTGTACTAAGTCTAAATATGCCTCAGGTCTGAGAAGCATACTGCAGAATTTAAGAACATGGAAACTCACAACATTTTCTAGGAAAGGGATTATGATGAGGGGTAGTGGGAGGCCAGGGCATCGGTTTCCATTGGCCAGGCTCCACCTGGCACCGTATATATTATTCCATTAAAGGCTGAGCATGTGGTTGCTCTTCTAAATTCCAAGATATAAAGTATGCTTTGGGTCGTTGTCATGCTGAAAGATGAAGTTCTTCTTCACATTCAGCTTTCTAGCAGAAGCCTGAGGGTTTTATACCAATATTGACTGGTATTTGGAACTGTTCATAATTCCCTCTACCTTGACCAAGGTCCCAGTTCCACTGGAAGAAAAACAGCCCCTTGGCATAATGCTGCCACCAACATGCTTCACTGTGGGTATGGTATTCTATTGGTGATGTACAGTGTTGTTTTTGCAATTATGTTCAATCTTGGTTTCATCAGACCATAACACATTTTCCCACATGTGTTTGGGAGACTTCAGATGTGTTTTTGCAAAATTTAGCCGGGCTTGGATGTTTTCTTCATAAGAAAAGGCTTCCATCTTGCCGCCCTACCCCATAGCCCAGACTTATGAAGAATATGGGAGATTGTCACATGTTCCACACAGCAAGTACTTGCCAGATATTCCTGCAGCTCCTTTAATGTTGCTGTAGGCCTCTTGGCAGCCTCCCTGACTAGTTTTCTTCTCGTCTTTTCATTACATATGGAAGGACGTCCAGTTCTTGGTAATGTCACTGTTGCACCATATTTTCTCCACTTGATGGTGACTGTCTTCACTGTGTTCCACGGTTTATCGAATACCTTAGTTCCCTGCACTTCGGGGAATCAAAGTTCCCCACCCTGCGGTGAATTTAGCATTCACTAGAGGGTCCCTGGAGTGCAGGGAAAACCCACCACAAACTCGCCGCAATCTCACCGAACACCCGCTGAAAACCCATTGAAAACCCACCGGAACCAAAGGAGAAACCACTCCGGAAAAGCAGACGAGCCGCCGATCACAGCGCAGAGCAGCCACCAGAAAAAGCCGACAAGCTGACGAACGGGGTAAAAAACCCCAAAAAAAAACCAGTTCGCTTGAAAGTTTCAAAATTGAAACGCTGTTTGCAAAAAGACTACTGAACAAAAATGTCTGGAATTTACATATCAGATCCAATGAATGATAATAAAAAGGTCTGTTATAGAAAAATTAAAAAAAGCTTTAAAAAAAATGTAAAATAAATTTTGACGAAAAAATCCTGAAAAATGCCTAGAAGATCCTAAAAAATCTATAAATAAAGAGACTTTTTGCTAAAGATTAAAATAATAAACGGTTTATTAGCTATTGGATTAAAACAGGAATATTTTTACCATTGAAGCCTATGGGATTCGCTTGAATAAACCGGCCGAATGAAACCACCGAACAGCAGGGCATTTCAGCAACTTTTCTCTGCTGTTCGGTGTCTGTGAATAGAAGAAGCATTGCTTCTCTATGGGGGATTTCACTGCCGTCGAACAGCACCGTATGTGCAGGCAATTCGCCAAAATTTGGCATACTGCCTGCTCTCTGAATAGCCGAATGGCCCCGAAATGGCACCGTACGCTGACTTACAGTGTCCGGTTACATTTTGGCGACATTTCGGACCTCTCTGAATAACACCTACTGAGTGTTATTAACGAATATCTGAATTAGCCACTGAATTGCTCTGAATGGTGAGTTTCACCATATTTGCAATTTCGGGGAAATTTGTCTATTCCTTAGGCCAGTGGTAGCCAACCGCGGTCCTCAAGTACAACTAACAGGCCAGGTTTTAAGGATTACCTCGGAGAACAGCAGACTGAATCCTGCAATCACTGAGCAGTAAATCCTATCACCTGTGCTGTGCTTCACATATCCTGCAAACCTGACCTGCATGGGGGTACTTGAGGACAGCGGTTGGGAACCACTGCTCTAAGCTATCATTTGGCCAAATACAGGCGAATTGACACGAAATATGGTGCAATTTGTTGGCACCGAAATTGTCCCATAGAAATCGATTA
>RXON01002455.1:0-16073 GCA_009667805.1 Leptobrachium leishanense
CAGACCGTCTCCAGCCTTTCAATGGTCAGTAGATCCGCTGCTCGAGACGCCGAGTGCCGTGCCACTCGGTAGTCGAGCGGATTTCCACCGTGGGTGCCCCATCTACTCTCCAGATCTACACCGCCACGTAGGCTTCTACCCAAGCCGCTCGAGACGCCGGGTGCCGTGCCACTCGGTAGTCGGGCTTGGCAACCCCAACGAGGGGGTCAGATAGAGCCGGACCGCAGGCGGATACTCCATTCCGTCATAGTCATAATTGGTATCATTGGAAAGACCATGCTAGCTGCAACAGTCGGTAGAATATCGGGTTGAAAAAGACATCCCCCTATCTCCACCCCATCTTATGAGTCAATGAGGACGTTCCCCACACGTCCTCAGCAGTGAAACAGTTAATCGTGTAAAATCGCCAGCAGCTTCCGGCACAATATAATTATTTTCATTACCGGCTGCAGACGAGAACAAGTGACTTTGAGTCTTTGACAACAGGAGTTTGTGGCTCGGCTGTAGGGGAGCGAGTAACATTAATGATTGGGGCTGGTATACTTAACAGCTCAGTTGATCATGTTAATGGTTGGAGTAGTATCGGCCCCACAGTGCAGACACACAGACGAATACATGGACACAATGACACTGACAGAGACACAGGGAGGCAGAGACAGACGGAGAATGACAGGAACACTCAAACACACACACACACACAGACAGACATGTTGACAATCATTGTGAGAATCAGGTTTTATTGTAGGACAACTCTATATCCTTTTTTTTCAGCGGACTCGGCAGATTCACAACGTATCATTACTATGTGTATACGTCATGTCCCGTTAGAAATTTCTATTCAGATTTCAGTCATTCGCAGCGTGAAAATGATTTCCCCACATTCTATCATCTAAATCTTTGTGTTTGTTCTACAGGTTTCAGAAACGGAAAATCCTTTTCCTAAGGAAATAAGAAGGTCTATCCATAATTGTATTTTTTTTTTCACTTATATTTTGGCTCCTCTGGTTGGAATTCAGACGGTGCGTAATGGAAGCGGCATTGTTCATTCTATACATAAAAAGTAGACAATGTCACTGCCTTAAAACAAAAAATATGGATATGTCTATTATTTGTTTTTTAATGGTTTTATTGTGTTACTAGGTGGAAAGCCTGCCCAGAGGGCAGTCTATTGTTGTTGTCGCCAGGTCAGAATGCAAGTCCACATAGTTTCTTTCCAATGTCCTACCCAAGAGTATCTCTATATAAATACGTTTGTAACGCGTCCATCGCCATCCCATCCACAACAGGAGGGCCGACTGAGCAGCTGTGATGGGTGCGCACACAGCTGACAGAGTAGGTTCCTCTTCCCTCTTAGATTGTAAACTCACGGGAACCGGACCCTCAGATTGTAAACTCGTGGGACCCCTTAGATTGTAAGATCATGTGGCCCCTTAGATTGTGTTGGGCTTGGGCGGGCATTTTTTTTGTAGCGTATACATTATGCGTATATTTAATGGCACGTGGTATGCATGGCATGACAGGCTGGTATTTAGGCACACTGGTATTATGAGACACTGGTATTGTGGCTGGCAGACTGGCATTATGGCTGGCATTGTCCATGGCAGACTGGCATTGTGGCTGGCAGACTGGTAATATGGCAGGCCGGGCACGGAGGAGATGCAGGCCGGCAAGGAGGAGATGGAGGCCGGCAAGGAGGAGATGGAGAAAACAAATCCGATCCATTGGAGAGGCGCTGTGCGCCTCTCCAATGGATCGGATTTGTTTTGTCCCTCTCGCACGCCGGCTGTGCGCGTGCCACGGCCGTTGGATGAGCGCGCAGCCAACTGCCGCAGGTTGCGTGCGCATGCGCAGTAGGGTTTTGGCGACGGACATGCCAGCCCTTATTGTTTTATAGGATAGATTAGTTTTACATGCTAATGTTTAATATCAGTGGAAATATCATTCTCTGGCCTTTCCAATGGCACCTCATTTGATCTTGTGGGATGCATGCAAACAGACATCATGCGAACAGATGTACTCCTGTATCTCCTTTAACAGGACTTCTCCAGATGGCAGGGGGTGCCCTGTTTTTGACATCATCATGCCCTTGCGTGATGATGTCAGGGTGCTGGGGCAGTCCCAGTGAGGGATGACTTCCAGTTAGACCACCCACTGTGAGATATCATTATGTGCACTCTGGAGACCGACATACAGATGTGATCCACACACACACACACAGGTGCAAATAGACACGTCTGTATCTCGTCCCCCACGGTGAACAGGTTAAATGATGGGTGGTGTGTCCCGACAAGGCTTTAACCTCCATTACTCACACTGTGACAGAGAGTGATTGGGGTTTTACAGGGAAGTAAGAGATTTAATTGGTTTAAAAATAATTACAGCATTTTTCCTTCACAAATTCTATAAATGGGCCGACCAAAATCTCCAGCTCCAGGCCCATAAATCCATATCCCTGTACATCTGCAATTCTGTCACTTTGAAGAAATCATTAAATCATGAAATAGAGCTTGCTTGTTATAACAGAGGAGATGATCACGTGTTCAGAGAGCGTTCTCCATCTCCTGATCAGGGAGTCCTGCCAGCTCATGGAGGAAATCATTGGTGTCATTAATCTCACATAATCCTTTGCACATGGATACTGGTCCCTGTCTGTTCTCTAACACGCTGATCTCTCATTGATACAAGTAGATGCGATGTAACAATGCTGCAACGTGACAGTGAGGAGGATTGTGCTTCAGACAGTGCTCGGCCGCGAGGAGAGACCATTAAACAATATCAATAAACTCAAAACACATACCGCCATCATCACATGGTGTACCAGGGGGTGGTGTACTGGTATCAGGGGGTGGTGTGCTGGTATCAGGGGGTGGTGTGCTGGTTACAGTTGTCGTATCTGTAAGAAAAGACACAGTTCAGTTTCATTCCAGGTGAATCCTGAATATTTGTTATATATTGGACGAGATTAAAATTCATTCCAAGATAAATCAATCAATGAGGAGTAATTGAATCCTGAGCCTCTGAGCTTATTAAAGCACATTCATTGGCATATTGAGGGGTCTCACCAATAGGGATGAGCTGTTCGGTTCGATCAGTTCGGAGTTCGATTCGAACATCGGCAGTTTGAAAATTCGTGAACTTGGAACTTTTTGGCGTGTTCGGTTCGAGTGCGAAAAAAAAAAAGGAAAAAAGTATAACAAAATGCTTAAAAAAAATCTAGATATAAAGAGACTCCTTACTGCAGAATATTATAAGCAACGGTTTATTAGATATTGAATTGAAAAACTACCTAATGTCTAGGTGCAAAGATTCTCACCTCTAAATGACCTGTGCTTACAGCAGGGCACTCAGCGTAAACAACAGTTGTTTAATTAGTGTTTGGAAATAACATGTGCGTCTAATTAGTCTGGTCTCATGAATTTGATACATTGCCTGCAGACTGGAAGTGGCACATGTATGAACAAACAAACACTGTGCTTTTTCTAAGAAGTGTTCATTTCTACTAAAATGTTCCTCTGATATGATGTTTAACCCCTTAAGGACCAGGGCTCTGTAAAGCCAATCATTAATAATGTAGATGTTACGTCATTTGTCATCAAGGGCTTAATAAAATCTTTATCACACTTAGATTTAAACGTAATATTCCAGTATTTGTACGTCATGTACCTCTCCCGAAGGGCCTATGTGAGCATACAATTATTATTGTGTTAGAAATGTCTATCATAAAGCGTACAAGCTGAGTCCCTAGAGTCTCTGACTATCCATTGTCATATATTCCTTGATTTATACATATAACACATTCCCTCATCTAACAGGATAGTAGCCAGTCCCTTTGCATTTTAACCCCTTAAGGGTGGCTAGGTGTCGTGTGTGGGTCTCTGATGGCGAGGTTTCTATACATCCTACAAATCCGCCACTTCACGGGCAGGTTATGGGGACCTCCTAGGCACGATATTTGAAGGAATTTTTTGTTTTTATTTTATGGAAAACTCACTGTTCCTTTAACCCTTTCACTGCTGAGGCATTTCACCGCTGTGTGCTCAGCTCATTTTAACCGCTTTCGCTCATCATGTTTAAACGCGATTTGAAGCCACATTTTATTATGTGACCCAGACATATTATATATCGTTCTTTCCGGCAGACTCATAATATATCATATTTATATGTATACGTCATGTTCTGCTTGTATATAGCAAAAAAATGCAATAAAAATTAGAATTTTTAATCATCTGCAGCGTGTAAAGTGTTTTTTTTTTCCACCTTTTATCACATGAACATTTGCGGTTATATTTTCTATGGGGTGCGCTTGTACAAAAAATAGAAATGGGGACTTAAATTTTTTGGGGGGAATTATGTGATTTTTAGCAAACGCACCCCATAGGAAAAAAATCATTAGTGCAGCATCATTGTTCGCATTATAATTGAAATGTGAACAATATTGCTGCATTAATAAAAATAACACACAAAATATATATATTTTTTTTACTTTATTATAGTACAGGATAATAATAATAATAGAGTAAGGCTTGGCGTGTCCGTCGCCAAGCCTACTCTGCGCATGCGCGCGCAACCAGCGGTGGTTGGCTGCGCGCGCATGCAACCGCCGCGGCACGAGCCGGCTGTGTGCTCGCCGCGGCGGTTACAAGATGCACACAGCAGCCGGGTAGAGGCTGCGCTCGCAGCCTCTACCCGGCTGCCGCGCGCATCCAACCCCTGTGCGGCGAAGGGAAAGTTCCTCGCTTCCGCTCTTTGAAGGACCCAAGCCGCGGTCACGTGGAAGTCCCACGTGACCGCGGCTTGGGTCCTTCAACGAGCGGAAGTGGGGAAACTTTCCCTTCGCCGTTCGGGAAGGCAAGTATGCGGCTGAGAGCTCCTGGGGCGGCTGTCCGAATGCCGATAGAGCATTCGAACAGCCGCCCCATGTCTGGTCTGGGGTCTGAGCTTGGAGGCAAATATCCATGAGAGCTTGGGGGCAAATATCCACGAGCTGGGGCAATATATCCACGTGCTGTGGCAATATATCCACGAGCTGGGGCAGTATTAATAATAGACTGCCCTCTGGGCAAGCTTTCCACTAGTATATTTATAAAGCGCCAGCATATTCCGCAGCGCTGTACAATAGGCACAGTATAGACAGGGTTACAATACATTGAACAACATTTGACAAACAGTACAGGAGGAGATGAGGGCCCTATTCCCGTAGGAACTCACAATCTAGGAGGGTTGGGGTTGGAAACAGGAGGAGAGGACTGTAAGGTGAGAGTGATTGATGGTTGCGTCAGTGAGTTGGGTGGTAGGCTTCCCTAAATAGGAACGTTTTAAGGGAGCGTTTGAAGGAAGAGAAGTTAGGGGAAAGTCTGACAGTACGAGGGAGAGCGTTCCAGAGAGTGGGGGCTGCATGTGAGAAATCCTGCAGTCTATCATGGGAAGAGATGATGCGGGGAGAAGCTAGGCGCAGGTCACTGTTTGACCTTAGGGAGCGGGCTGGGGTGTATTTTGGTGATTAGTGAGGACAGGTAGTGGGGCGCTGAGTTAGTGAGGGTTTTGTAGGTAAGGATAAGGATTTTGAACTTAATTCTGCAGTGGATGGGGAGCCAGTGAAGGGACTCGCAGAGGGGAGCGGCAGAGACAGTGCGGCGGGTGAGGTGAATTAGCCTGGCGGAGGCGTTCAGGATGGATTGTAGGGGGGAGAGGCGGGACAGAGGGAGGCCAGATAAGAGATTATTGCAATAGTCGAGTCGGGAGATTACCAGGGCGTGTATGAGTTGTTTTGTGGTAACAGTGGTAAGAAATGGCCGAATTCTGGAAATATTACGCAGTTGGTATCGGCAGGAGGAGGAAAGAGATTTGATGTGGGGGATGAAGGAAAGAGCAGAGTCAAGTGCTCAGGCCTTTCGATTGACACCTTCCATGACCCCCTATCTGCTATGGTTCTGGAGATAGGGGGTTCGTTTGAACCCGGATATCTCCACCAGGGGATTTCCTTGGGAAATCCCCGGGCAGCTAGGGGTTCCCCGGCTATCTGATGTCATCACGCTATGCGTGAGGATGTCAGGCAGTGAGGGGGACCCGGGGGTGGAGCCGCCATCCCAGATGGCGGCCCCCACTGGAGCTAGGCTGCACTTTGGTGCCGCAAGCCGCCAAAGTGCGACCCGGTGCCTAAGGGGTTAAAGCCAGGCACCGCTTAAAAGGGGAGACTCTCCCCATTTAAGCAGTGCCTGGCTTTTTTTTGTGGGACCTCCCGATCGGGAGGGAGAGGGATCTGAACGGATCGCCCCCCTCCCTTACAGGGTGCCTGACCGAACAGAGGAGTCAAGTGAGGAGGAAGGCACAACAAACACAAGGCACAACGTCCTTTATGACCAACCGTAGCCAATCGAAGGCATCAGAAGTCACAGCTGCTCAGGTGCAGAGTGCTGTTGTCGCAAAGCACACGTGCAGGAACTCTGCTGTCTGGGAGTTCTTCACAAAATGTGCAGCAGACTGCAGCGCTGCTATTTGTAAGCTATGTCTGAAGAGGATCAAGCGTGGGAAAAAACACACAATTGGGTACCATGTGCTTGAGGCGACATGTGACCACCTGCCATGCATCCCGTTGGCACAACACTTTGCATAGGTCCTCCTCCTCCTCATCTGTCTCTACCCCCACTATATGTCCTGCCATGTCATTGCCTACAATCTCCACTGACAGGGATGATGCTACAGTAATGGGTGTACTAGGTCCTTCTTCAGAATGTGACAGCATCCCATCAGCTGAAGATTTAAACTGTCAGATTATGTTGCCCCAGCTGCTGCAGCGTAAGAAAAAATATAGTCCCAACCATCCAAGCACAGCGTCTAAATGCCAGCTTAGCAAAATTACTCACATTAAAGCTGCTGCCTTTCCAGCTGGTGGGCACTGCTTCCTTCCTTGAATTTGCTGAATGCACTGTACCACAGTGGCAGGTTCCAAAACGCCATTTCTTTTCACGCAAGGCCATTCCAGCACTATACCAGCACGTAGAACACAATGTTATGGAGTCATTGGGAAAGGCAGTCAGCAGCAAGGTGCATGTGACTTTAGGCTAGGGTCAAACGAAAGCATTTTTACACGCGAACGTAAAAAAGTGCTTCCGAACGCATTGACGTATTTTTTCACGGAAAAGGCGAAAACGGTCATACGATGCGCATTTTCGTGCGAGATGTTTTACGGATCCAAACCAGGAAACTTTTTGCATCTGGACGTTATGTTGGCCGGACACGAGCAGGGTCTGACGTCTCCAAATCACACACACACACACACACCGCTAGTGGGCACAGTGCACTCTGTAATTCAGTACTAGCGGTTTAGCGTTCTCGAAAAAATGCATTCATTTTCCACTTGCGTTGCGCAGCCGGACTTTCGTGCGACCGTACTTCGTATATTGGCTGTCATTGCCCGTCATTTGCTGCTAGTGCGGCCGTGATTAAGTGCGCCAGAACGCACGTTAAAAATGCGCTGGTCTGACCCCAGCCTTAGACACGTGGTCCAGCAAGCATGGACAGTGCCGTTACATTACCTCCACGGCACACTGGGTAACTCTGATTGCAGCTGGGAGGGATCCAAGAAGGGGCTCTGTGCTGGAGCTTCTTCATCCACCACGCCTCCAGAAAGCTGCTTGTATGAGGTCTGTCTGCTCCACCACCTCTTCCTCCTCCTCCTTCGTCCCTGGCGAAGTGACAATTAAACCGATGCATGGCAGGTGCTACGCAATGGTTCAAGCAAAAAGATGTCATACTGTGCTTGAGCTGGTTTGTTTAGGGGACAGGAGCCACACCGGGCCAGAAATTCTGTCAGCTCTACAGGGGCAGGTGCAGAGATGGTTAACACCACGCCAGCTTCAGCTGGGAATGGTCGTCTGTGATAATGGCAGCAACCTTCTCTCCGCCCTACGCCAGGGTAAATTGATGCATGTACCATGCCTAGCACACGTCCTAAATCTGGTGGTACAGCGTTTCCTAACCAGGTACCCAGGGCTGGCAGAGCTTCTCAGCCAGGCCAGGAAAGTCTGCAGCCACTTCAGATGGTCATTCCCAGCAAGCGTTCGCCTGGCAGAAATTCAAAGAGAATTCCACCTTCCCACAAACCGTCTGATCTGTGACATGCCCACCAGGTGGAACTCAACATTGCTGCTTGTGCAGATGCTGCAGCATTGCTAGAGGGCCATCAACGAGTACCTGTGTGAGTATGGCACAAGGAAAGGTTCAGGTCAACTTGTTTTTCCCCCCCCGCAGTGGCTGATGATCAAGGACTGTACTGTCACCATTTGAGGAGGCAACGAGGATGGTGAGCAGGGACAGTACATGCATCAGTGACACAGTTCCTTTAGTGTTCCTGCTGGAGCACATTCTGCGGAGAATTATAGATGTGGCACTAGAGGAAGAGCAGCAGGAGGAAGAGGAGGCCTTCCCTAACTCTCAAGACCCCAGTCTTTCCTCAGACAGCATTCCAGGGGGTCCTCCTCAGATCAGACAGGAGGAGGAATATTTAAGTAGTGGGGGCATTGAAGGTGGGGATTCCTCAATGGAGGGTTTTGTGTGCCCGGAAACCCAAGGACTAGTACGTGGCTGGGAGGAGCAAGTGCACGATGGGGTCATCCTCATTGACCAGGGAGACTCGGAAGCTAATGCCACCTCCAACCTACGCTGCATGGGCTCCCTTATCCTGCAAAGCTTGGTAAAGGACCCCAGGATTTGTGCCATCAAGGAGAGGGATCATTACTGGTTGGCAAGCCTTCTTGATCCACGATACAAGGATAAAGTTGTAGAGCTCATCCTGCCCGCACAGAGGGAGGACAGGATGAAAAAACTTGAGGACGCTCTAAATCGACACTTGAGTAACACCTTTACAGGCACTGGTAGGTTACCAAGTGATGACACACGTGCTTCTGAGGCTGCGGTTGATCAGAGGAAGAGCGGTGAAAGGGGCCGCTTGACTGATGCCTTTTCCAATTTTTTTAGTCCACGACGCCCAGGGACGTCAAATGTAGGCACCCATTGCCAGAGTCTTCACCATATGGTGCAGGACTACCTAGGGGAAAGGGCAGACCTGGATACCTTTCCAGCAGATGATCCACTGGCTTACTGGGTGTTGAGATTGGATCACTGGCCAGAATTTAGCCAATATGCTATGCAGCTACTAGGTTGCCCTTCATCCAGCATGCTTTCAGAAAGGACGTTCAGTGCCGCTGGAGGTTTTGTCACAGACAATACAGTGCGTCTGTCCACCAACTCTGTAGACCGGCTGACATTTATAAAAATGAATCAGGCCTGGATCAGCAGCTATCAATCCCCTGATGCTGACGTAATGGAATAGATCGGAGATCTCTTCTTCATTCACAAAACCTCCACCCCTGCACTCTTCCACAATACCACAAAAGGGTTACAGTGTGAATGCACTTGCTGCCACCAAAGGCACAATATTTGGGTGCACTGACGCCTAGATTACCAGATTTATATAATTTTAATTTTTTGAACCGCAGTGTCCAACCCTGCACTCTTCCACTATACCACAGAGGGGTTACGTATGGTTTGAAGGCACTTGCTGCCACCAAAAGGTACATTATTTTGGTGCACTGACGCCTGTACCAGATTCATATAATTTTAATATTGGACCGCAGGGTCCAACCCTACACTCTTCCACAATACCACAGAGGGGTTACGGTGTGACACTAAAGACCCAATTTTAAAGCACCTATTGTTACTTTCATCCAAAGCCTGCATAGGTTTCACCATAATTTAGCCAAAAAAAAAAAATCACTATACTTGTTCTGTGTGTCCTAAAACGTCTCCTCTTTTTATACAGGCTGCCGCCCCAAGCAGTTGTTTATTAATAGATTAAAGGAAAACCGTTTACCGTCATTTGAAATGTCATTTTTTTGTTTTTAAATGTTTCTATACATCCTACAAATCCGCCACTTCACGGGCAGGTTATGGGGCCCTCCTAGGCACGATATTTGAAGGAATTTTTCGTTTTTATTTTTAACCCTTATTTCCTGGAAAACTCACGGTTCCTTTAAAAATGATTTTTTTTAAAACTTTTTGTCCTTGTTTCCTGTCCCCCAGGGCACTACCTGGACCCCCATACACCTTTTATGGCAAACATTTTGCATATATGCCCTCTTGGAGTGCACTCTAAAAATCGAACTTTTGAGTCCCATTGACTTGCATTGAGTTCGGTTCGTCTTTGCTTTCGACCTCGAACTTTTGAAATTGTTTGAGTTAGAATGCGAACCGAACACAGGGGTATTCGGCTCATCCCTACTTAAATCCTGAAGTGCCAGACGTGTCCCCCTGCTTTAGCCAGTACATGTCCGGGCCCGTCTGAAGTTTGTTAGAGAGCATTTGGATGATCCAGAAGAGGATTGGGAGAATGTCATATGGTCAGATGAAACCAAAGTAGAACTTTTTGGTAAAAACTCAACTCGTCGTGTTTGGAGGAGAGAGAATGCTGAGTTGCATCCAAAGAACACCATACCTACTGTGAAGCATGGTGGCGGAAACATCATGCTTTGGGGCTGTTTTTCTGCAAAGGGACCAGGACGACTGATCCGTGTAAAGGAAAGAATGAATGGGGCCATGTATCGTGAGATTTTGAGTGAAAACCTCCTTCCATCAGCAAGGGCATTGAAGATGAAATGTGGCTGGGTCTTTCAGCAGGACAATGATCCCAAACACACCACCCGGGCAACGAAGGAGTGGCTTAGTAAGAAGCATATCAAGGTCCTGGAGTGGCCTAGCCAGTCTCCAGATCAACCCCATAGAAAACATTGAGGGAGTTGAAGGTCCGTGTTGCCCAGTGACAGCCCCAAAACATCATTGCTCTAGAGAAGATCTGCATGGCGGAATAGGCAAAAATACCAGCAACAGTGTGTGAAGACCTTCTGAAGACATACAGAAAACGTTTGACCTCTGTCATTGTCAACAAAGGATATATAACAATGTATTGAGATGGACTTTTGATATTGACCAAATACTTATTTTCCACCATAATTTGCAAATAAATTCTTTAAAAAATCAGACAATGTGATTTTTCTGGATTTTTTCTTTCTCATTTTGTCTCTCATAGTTGAAGTTACCCATGATGACAATTACAGGCCTCGCTCATCTTTTTAAGTGGAAGAACCTGCACAATTGGTGGCTGACTAAATACTTTTTTGCCCCACTGTAGCTGAGTTTTATTGTGGCACTCCAGCATACAAAACAAAATATAACAGAAAACAAAGCCTACCTCGTCTGAGTTCTTACTAACAAAATATATGTCCCTTACTAATGCAGGTAAATAACAAAATAATGGAAATCTTTGCCAACCTTTTCTTTTGGGAAGCTGCCAACCTCAGCACCTCACCAGCTCTGCTGCTGCTGTTTCTTGTCTGTCTCTCAAATCAAACTCAACCTCTCACTGGTTCCTCACACCCAGGAAACCCTTTAATGGCTTTTAATTAGCAGGTGCGGAGACCTTGCAGCAGAGACGAACAATTTAAAATACATATTTTTTCCTCCTGGGTTTAAACAGCCAAGTCCTCTCCTACAAACATAGGGGGAATGTACACACCATCGCACACCATTCCCCTCACCTGATCACAATAGTCACTGTGTAACATGTTTACAGGTGCATTCTGTATATAGTCGCTATGTTACATGTTTACAGGTGCATTCTGTATATAGTCACTGTGCCACATGTTTACAGGTGCATTCTGTATATAGTCACTGTGTTACATGTTTACAGGCGCATTCTGTATATAGTCGCTATGTTACATGTTTACAGGTGCATTCTGTATATAGTCACTGTGTTACATGTTTACAGGTGCATTCCGTATATAGTCACTGTGTTACATGTTTACAGGTGCATTCTGTATATAGTCGCTATGTTACATGTTTACAGGTGCATTCTGTATATAGTCACTGTGTTACATGTTTACAGGTGCATTCTGTATATAGTCACTGTGTTACATGTTTACAGGCGCATTCCGTATATAGTCACTGTGTTACATGTTTACAGGTGCATTCTGTATATAGTCACTGTGTTACATGTTTACAGGTGCATTCTGTATATAGTCACTGTGTTACATGTTTACAGGTGCATTCTGTATATAGTCACTGTGTTACATGTTTACAGGTGCATTCTGTATATAGTTACTGTGTTACATGTTTACAGGCGCATTCTGTATATAGTTACTGTGTTACATGTTTACAGGCGCATTCTGTATATAGTCACTATGTTACATGTTTACAGGTGCAGTATATAGTCACTGTGTTACATGTTTACAGGTGCATTCATATAGTCACTGTGTTACATGTTACAGGTGCATTCTGTATATAGTCACTGTGTTACATGTTTACAGGTGCATTCTGTATATAGTCACTGTGTTACATGTTACAGGTGCATTCTGTATATAGTCACTGTGGTACATGTTTACAGGCGCATTCTGTATATAGTCACTATGTTACATGTTTACAGGCGCATTCTGTATATAGTCACTGTGTTACATGTTACAGGTGCATTCTGTATATAGTCACTGTGTTACATGTTTACAGGTGCATTCTGTATATAGTCACTGTGTTACATGTTTACAGGCGCATTCTGTATATAGTCACTATGTTACATGTTTACAGGCGCATTCTGTATATAGTCGCTATGTTACATGTTTACAGGCGCATTCTGTATATAGTCACTGTGTTACATGTTTACAGGCGCATTCTGTATATAGTCACTGTGTTACATGTTTACAGGCACATTATGTACTGTATATAGTCGCTATGTTACATGTTTACAGGCACATTCTGTATATAGTCACTGTGTTACAAGTTTGCAGGCTCATTCTGTATATTTATTTATTTTATTTTTTTGAGAAAGGATTTTACCAGGAAGGATACAGTGAGATTTCTCTGCCCTCGAACAGGGACCGAACAGGCACCGTATGTGCAGGCAATTCTCCAGTATTTGACGAATTGCCTGCTCTCTGGATAGCCGAATGGCCAAGAAAGGGAACCGAACGCTGATTTTCAGCGTTCGGTTACCTTTCTCAAGCAATTCGGATCTCTTTGGATAACCCTGTATGTTACATGTTTACAGGTGCATTCTATATATAGTCACTATGTTACATGTTTACAGGTGCATTCTGTATATAGTCACTGTGTTACATGTTTACAGGTACATTCTGTATATAGTCACTGTGTTACATGTTTACAGGTGCATTCTGTAAATAGTCACTGTGTTACATGTTTACAGGCGCATTCTGTATATAGTTACTGTGTTACATGTTTACAGGTGCATTCTGTATATAGTCACTGTGTTACATGTTTACAGGTGCATTCTGTATATAGTCACTGTGTTACATGTTTACAGGTGCATTCTGTATATAGTCACTATGTTACATGTTTACAGGTGCATTCTGTATATAGTCACTGTATTACATGTTTACAGGTGCATTCTGTATATAGTCACTGTGTTACATGTTTACAGGTGCATTCTGTATACAGTCACTGTGTTACATGTTTACAGGCACATTCTGTATATAGTCACTGTGTTACAAGTTTGCAGGCTCATTCTGTATATTTATTTATTTTATTTTCTTGAGAAAGGATTTTACCAGGAAGGATACAGTGAGATTTCTCTGGTTTTCAAGTATGTCCTGGGTGGCGATAATGTACCGTTAGGTGTCTTCCCCAAGGACACTTACTGGAGAGGTTGCTTGCTGGGATCGAACCCATGACTCCACAGGCTCTCTCCATGCAGAGCAGTGATGTTACCTCTTCTCCACCCAGCCGGTACTAGTCACTGTGTTACATGTTTACAGGTGCATTTTGTATATAGTCACTGTGTTACAGGTTTACAGGTGCATTCTGTATATAGTCACTATGTTACATGTTTACAGGTGCATTTTGTATATAGTCACTGTGTTACAGGTTTACAGGTGCATTCTGTATATAGTCACTATGTTACATGTTTACAGGTGCATTCTGTATATAGTCACTCTGTTACATGTTTACAGGTGCATTCTGTATATAGTCACTGTGTTACATGTTTACAGGTGCATTCTATATCGAGGTATGTTAATAGAGATCTCTTAAGTGACTTTAGACTGGGGGGAAGATTTGATGGTGTCTGGGAGGTTATTCCATATTTGAGGTGCTTTGTAGGAAAATGAGGATTGTGCCACTTTCTTTTTGTATTGTAAGTAGGGTGCAGGTCTTGGATCGGAAGTTATAGGATGAGGGAACTGCTAGGGAAAGCAGCCTATTCAGGTAGGGAGGTAGCTTCCCAGAAAAGTTCTTAAACACCAGGTTGGAAAGGTGTAGGGGGGCGTCTAGATTCCAGCGATGCCCAGTTTAGCTCTTTTAACATGTCACAATGGTGGGTCATGTAGTTACATTATAGAACAAAGCGACAGAATGAGTTATACAATGTAGTAAGTTTCTGGAGGTGTGTTTGCGGGGCGGCTGCATACACTACAACTCTCTATTCAATAGCTGGCATAAGCATTTGCTGTACAATCCGCTTTTTTATAAAGATAAACAGCTGTTAATTTTTTTATCCTCACCTTTAAGACACGTACATTGTGACGTAGTGCATGGATGGGTCTGGAATATTTCACCAGGCACTTTTCCAAACTTCCATGCCCACAGACCGCTAATTGCCCACGTAACCTCCAATAACAGGTTAAGTATCCATGTAATTGGGCAGACTAGATGGGCCGAAAGGTTCTTATCTGCCGACATTTTTCTATGTTTCTATCCTCCACCATATGCCACAGGGGGCACTATAGCGCGGTCCTCTAGAGCAAATTATGGCACAAAAGTCCTTTAAACTGTGAAATATTCCAGACTTTACTTCAGCATCACAGCAAACATAACTTTTCAACCAACCTTTTGTTTTTAATATCCTGCATCCAAAGCAGACTCTCCAACCTCAGAAGCACCAACCTGTGCTTCTCAGTCTCTGGGTCTCATCTCATTCGGTGCCCATTCTAATCTTTCTCCTGTGTGGGAATCCTTCTCATCTGGTGCCCATTCTAATCTACCCCTCCCTCAAGCAGGAGCTATATATCCCCTTAATTGCAGGGACACCTGCAGGAACAAACACAAAAACACCTTCCCTCCTGGGGGTTAATGCCTTCACCTTTAACAAAAATACAGGGGACTACGCAGACCCATCCATGCACTACGTCACAACATATATATAATATTATTGGCCACTGCGGCAGCTAAATGTGCAGAGTTCTCAGCATCCAGGGGTGTACATACTGAGGCTGTAGCGGTAGACATGGCAACCAGGTCTGTTATGTCTAAGGGAGCCAGGAGGCCGGACCCTGCCTCCCCAGTAGGAGAGTGTGACAGACTCAGGTGTCACTTGGGCAGTTGGAGGAGCCCGAGGGCTTGCCTCCTTTCTACTGACTGAGCCAAGGTGTTACCTGTGGTTTGCCAAATGGATTGCCCAGGGAATCCAGGATTTATGCTGAACTGTGTCTTTGGCATCCTGGTGGGCATGCCTCACTTATTGTGGATGTTTTCCAGCATGTGGACAGAGGGGTGGGGGGAGAGTTCTCTGGCAGCCAGATTAAGATAGGGATTGGCTGCCTAGTAAATGTGTAAACTGTCCACTGTTTGAAAGTCCTTGGCAAATAGAAGTAGGTTATTCAAGCGCGGTATCAAAAGGGCAAATCCATAGGCATATCCAAGTGCAAATCCAATAGGTCTAGGCAGAATAGAACTATAGGCAGGTATATTGCAAGGGTTAATGTGATGTTTTGACTTTTTTGTCTTGCGTGGTATGACAGTTATTGACAGGAGACTATGGAATATGTTATTAGAAATGGTACAAAGTATGATGTGAATTATTAGATAGGATGAAATGTTACTTAAGGCAGAGTTTGATTATCCAAAGGATGCGGAGGATAATTTATGAGTCAATGTGAGAAGAAGGGTTAGGAGTGTATGGAGAGACATGGTGAAAGGAAAGTGTATGGAGAGACCCATGAAAAGGAGTGAAGTACACGGTGTAATGAAAAGAAACATGGTGAAAGGGAAAATGGTTTGTAAAACAAATGAATGGAGAG